>JAIGNY010001520.1:0-26399 GCA_020152595.1 Chiridota heheva
CTGCAGCAGACAAACTGTCCTTTACCAATTACATCCTACACTCGCTGTTCTCCAAAATATCATTGAAGGTGGGAGGGATTGAGGTCAGTGAGCAGACATTGGGGTATTCATACAAGGCCTATTTTGAACATTGCTGAGTTACGATTATGAGGCCAAAATACTTTTTGAACAGCGGGTGGTATGACAATGTGCCGAAAAAAGACGGAGCCCACAGCAAGACGAACACGTTTTACTCTTTCAATGTATTTCATGGAGGATGGAAGGAACGCGAAATGCTTGCAAGAGCTGATGGTATTACAACAGCAAAACTGTTTGAGCTTATGGGACCTCTCATTGTAGATTTGTTCAAGTCCAGCAAACTGTTACCCAATCTGATTGATGTGGGGATCAAGCTGTACAGGACAGCACCAGATTTGTATCAACTCTTTGAGATGCCACAACCAAGGCAAAAGTATAGCTCTAGCTATCACGAAAGCGACACTCGTCTACAATAGAGTGAAAGTAGCAGATGCAAAGAAGCACAAATTGAGAGGCAAAGCTAGGCCAAAGAGTGATCATACCTTTCAAGCGTACAAAGGTGTTTGATCATACCGTTGCATCAGGAATGCGCACGATACACTATACGGTGATGAAGGGGGTGATACCAAACTGAGTCCTGATTGCTATGGTCAACAATAAAGCATTTGCAGGAAGCAAGTTACTAGACCCGTTGTATCTGGAACACTTTAAAATCGCGCATATCCAGCTGAAAGCAGGAGACCAGCAACACGCAGCAGGAAATGCGGCTCAACATGGGCGGAGAGGATCTGATACCTGGAAGGATATCGGGTCTGTTGGATGCTCCAGGCATAGCCAACACCACCCATTGATCAACTTATCACCTATCAAGTGGACTCAAGGACATACCATCTTCGGATTTGACTTGACACCGGCAAGATCAGCAGGGGTTGGAGTTAATTTCAATGAAGAAGGTGCTTTGTCGGTGAAAATCACGTTCAAAGCAGCTTTAGCAAAACCGGTCACTTTGCTGGTGTATGTGGAACATGAAGAGTACATAAAAATTGATCATGGCCGGCGAGTGCTGTACAAGCCGACAAATCTCTAAAGCTCTTATAAAACAATCAGGAGAGAACTTCTTAAAACCATTATCTTTTGATCAGTCAACATGGATACTTCCGAAGAGCCAGACTTTAAAAAAAAGAAAGCAGAAACAGTACATTCCTTTTTATCGGAGATTCCCAGCTTGGATTTATTTTTAAAAGGCCCGCCTAGCCAGGCGAGCATTATTCGAACCGTGGATGAAACGTTGCATCCGCAAGCAGGGGTAGTGGGGAGGGGCGATCTCCATTTTATAGTCCCGGCACAACCCACAGGTGTCTTCATCAACCTCTATCACACGCTACTGTACCTGCATTTGCAAATAGTGAAGGATAATGACGAAGAAGAAGATACAGACACAATCATTTAAAAAAAAATTATCTTTCATACGTTATGGTCGGATGTGGAAGTCTCCTTCAACGGGGTGAAAGTAACCGACACCATGTAGATGTATCCCTACAAAGCTTATTTGCAAACCCTCTTATCCTTCGATGCATTTTGGAAAACGACCACAGGTATGTTACAGGGGTGGTATCAAGCATCGTTACAAAAGAAGAACCTACAGATTACGCACTCGGCTGCAGTCGCCACGCATACAGAAGGTATGTTGGAAGAATAGGAATGGAAAGGAGGGCAAACAGCGGCCACAGCCAACAAGTTTCAGTCGTCCTCAATGACTAATGAGCAACTTCGGAACAAAGAGAAATGTACCGAATACTGTGGACGTCCAGCGGTTGACATTTTCCATGCACACAAACTAATACCCGATGGTATACGGATAGATATCCGATTCAAGAGAGCCCCCTTTGCGGCTACCTTTTAGCAAAAGATGATACCGAGGCAGAAGCTATCTACATAAGAAAAGCCCGAATAATGTTTAGAAAGGTAACCCTAGCACTGTTCACTGTGTCCGCATTAGCCAATGCCTGGATCAAGGAGGATGTAATGATACCGTCTAGAGTGTCAAAGTGCAGGTCCTTTCGTTACCAAAAACTATGCTGACATTCTCCCTCAACCAATCTTTGTTTGAGAATACACTGAAACGCATTTTCATTGCACGTGAAAGAAGATACATTGACAGGGAACAAGACGCAAAACCAGTTTTTCTTTGATGATGAATCCAAATTGGAAAGTCTACAAATCGCCGGGCAGCGGTATTATCCAAGAGAGAGTTCGACTTTTACAGAGGAAGGAATGGGACAAGTTGAATTGAGAGCCAGATTAAGAAATGTAATGGGTTTAACCGAATCTTCACAAAGCATCGGGTTGAAGAACCTGGATGGAGGAAATCGGATATATGCTTTCAACTTGACGCAAGACGGAAGTCACTGGGAGCATCACTACAACGAGAATATGGTGGGAGGGTTGCGTTTGTTTTTAAAGTATAAAGAGGCCCATACCAATGATTTGAAGTTAGTGGTGCTGGCAGAATTTGATGCAGTGATGACAATCCCGTATGATCGGGTAGGAATAAAAATTATAGAATAAAAAAGGGTTGACATGGCCATGCTCAGTACATTTCAGTTGCAAGACTTGATAGAACAAGACCCCATTTTAAGAGATTCAGATTGTAAGTTACATGATGGAGTACACGGAGCCGACGAGGTGTTCTCCCATGAGTATTTTCCTGGCGATATTGTCATCTCAAATACGGAAGTTAGGTGGGAAAACGAGGAAGACTGGGTCTGTTATTATATTGTTGACCCAGACACTATTGATTTTTTTGACTCGTTTGGTGAAGAAGGCCCCGAACTCGTCAAAGAGTTCTTAAGTAATTTTAAAAATGTGAAGAGGTCTCATCCCCTGATGTATCCCTGCTCTGCGGGATATACTGCATGTTTTTTCTTAAATTTAGAGCTAGAGGTATGTCTTTTGGAGAAATTATGAATCTCTTTGATACTAATAATTTAGATAACAATGATAGGCTTGTAATATCAATGTTTGCACCCCCGGCATGATTTGTAAGTCGGGTTTTTTAAATTTTATACACAAGTTGTACATAAGTTACTAATTTTGTAAACAAATTATGTACGTCGTACAAAATTTGTCTTTGTCGGAGGGGTTGAGAAATTGCTGTACCCAATGTGTTTCTTTGAACGAGAACGCACAGCCCCTATTAGTTAGATTCCAAGATCGGGTAGCTAAAAGGTGGAAAGCAGAGTTCAGCGGGTATTCTTGGATTAGAATGTGTAGCATGGCTTCTGCAGATATGCGCAATTGGGGCTATAGCAACTATACAAACCCATTTTACCAAGGTTGCCGCATTCCTATCCATTAACCCCTTGAATGAATTTACTTTTACCAATCTGAGACTGAGAGGTCCAAGAAGGTACATGGTCGCGGGGGGCGAATTTGAAAAAGTTGATACTAGGTACAACAAACGGAGACAGGGCGTCAAACAATACACCCAACTTGCAACTCATGACATGGCTGTTTTCTTACCGGCCTCTGATTTAAAATTGGGGCGTAGAAATCATTTAAGGGACTTTGTACAAAAAGTATGGGAATGTGTTCCAGCTAGCCCACGCGGATGCAGACAGACCGTATACCAGGGTTAGAGACATATCTATTTTCACAAAGCATATGTACGTGGAGAAGGTGCATGGTGGTTGTATGCCCCACATCATCACCCCTACCCGCCCAACTGCACTCATTGACGCACCCCTGCGTAGTATTTTAAACTGACAACTGCCTACTTTTAAAACACTTCAAAATGATTGTCTGATGGACATATTGGTGAAAGTAATTGACAATGACTGTCCTTGTGATGCATCTGACAACAATTATATAGATAATGATAACGGAATAAATAGTTAAAATTCCACCAAAATTGTGGACAATTTAACAAAAATTTGTGAGGTACTGTAGGTTCTAATGACGTTTAACGTGAAGCTATGTGAAATATAGACCTTTTACAGTTTTAGTGCCCCTAAATTATTTTGGGTGAGCCCGGTGTATAGTAATGGGCAATTCCAGGAAATATGTGAAGAGGGGGGATAGGTGACATACCACTTGTACCCATCAACCTACCCTCAATCCCAACAAGCTAAACCACCCACCCACCCTACTCCCAATCCCAATCCCGGTCATTTTACCCACCCACCCCTAATCCCAATCCCAGTCAATTTACCCACCCAGCCTTAATCCCAATCCCGGTCAATTTACCCACCTACCCACCCCTAATCCCATTCCCGGTCATTTTACCAACATGTACCCTCCCACTCCTAATGAGTCATTCCAGTTTTAGTCCAATCCCCCACTATGGACGACATTGCTCGCTTTGGCACCCCTAAGAAATGTCGTCCGTAGCTTCAAGCAAAAATTGCACACCTCGGAAAAAGTTGCCATAGGCATCAAGCAAAAATTCTTACCCTCGGGAAATAAGTGTAAAGCAAAATCTTACCCCTCGGAAAATGTCGTCCAGTGGCCAAGATCGTTCACAGTGTGTGAGATTTGATGGCAATAAAAACTTATTTCATATCTTGTTATATCTTTGGATTTTCATTATATATTACTGAAATCTTTTCAAAACTTATAGAAAAGACCTTATATTTTACAATCGTATCAATTTTGTTTCCATTTTATGACTTGTTTATACCAAATCGGAGTGATTTTGTGAGTGCACGATGTGGTATGTGTTGAAATTTTACAACCTACGCGAGAGCAGTACGTACCCGTATTGGCCATGCACAATGTGTTTTGAGTGCGGAGAGTTGTGTTTTATGAATGGAACGTTTGCGCATCCAGGGATTTTGTGGTTTGGTCAAATGAGTGAATATTTTGTTGACATGTACATATTACGCCATATTGTTGTCTTTGATTCATGTAAATTAAGCGTATAGATTTGAAGTTATGACATTTCTAAATGTTTGTCACCGTGTTTTACATGCAGTTTGAAGATTTATCAAAGGAAACACTGGCATATTTGAAGTTCAGGGCTTCCTTTACCCATACATTGACATATTTGCTGATAATAATGTATGACAAACGCATTTAGGAATTAAGTTTACGAGTATTTCTACTATGCTGGTGGGTGCAAAATGGATATACGGCCACTGTTATGTGTACAGACTAGTGAAATCGGCTGGTGAGTTGTGGTCTGGCTTATGCCTGTATGCCTTTCATTTATGGAATTCTTTTGTAGTTTATTTTTTACAGTTAATATTAAAATATTTTTAAAATATTTTTTTATTTTTTTTAATAAACAGGAATAGGCTTCAAAATGTGGGTTTGGAAGTTAGATATCATGGTCATCCTTCAGAAATAATGGCTGACATAGCTTTCCACTTCAGTTTAATATCAGGGGATGTATTCCTTGTTTCAAACACTTTCACTTTGGTAGAATATTTTTATTCTCAAATTAATTTTGAGAAATTGTCAATTTTGTGACGCTGACCATTTTTCTTGCACTTATACATGTATATTCAGTGCGTTTTTGTTTGTTTTATTATCCATGAATTGATACAAGACATTCAACTGTCTTCAATGAATTTTAATTCTAATTTTGTTTCTGAATTTTTCATTGCTTAATTATCTTTATTCAATAAAGAGTTCATTGTGTCATGCAATCATCTATACAAAATTTCATCCGTTTCCTACAGTTTTTCATTTCACTTGAAATTCATGTTATAATGCAATGCTGAACTTGAAAAATGACTACTTCACATTTATTTCTTAACTCATTGTGTTCATTAACATCAAACTTAATTCTATTACCAACTCTTTAAAACGATTTTTCATCTTAAAATTAAATATGTCAAATTGTTTGTTCATGACAATTTCGCATTTGACATTGATGTTTTAATTTCTATAAAATCTCATTGTGTCTTCTTCATTTTCACAGGATGCAGAAGACATGATGGAGGTCAATAACAATTCTGATGCTACCTGGTCTTTCAAATCTATTCATTTGCAATTTGCGAATAACCCCCTCTCCCCCTCCACCCAGCACCCCCTTAGAAAGAAAATATATATATATATATATATATATATATATATATATATATATATATATATATATATATATATGTATATATATATATATATATATATGTATATATGTATATATATATATATATATATATATATATATATATATATATATATATATATATATATATATATATATATATACATACATACATACATACATACATACATACATCCACGCCTGGGAAGATTACTATACGATACATGTAGGTCACTCAAAATACCAGATGAATAAGAAAAACAACTCTTCTTACAAACCATTTCTTCTCTTTATGCAGCTGGTTTTCAGTCATTTCTGCACCTTCTGGCATGTCTTTGAACTTACATGGTGATTTTTGTGTACCTTTTGAGAAGTTTTTCCCAGATTGGCTGCAGAATGAAATTATGAATGTTTTAAAATTATTTATGTCATATAGGCCTACCCTTTTATACAAAAAGCTTTATTTGTCCACAGTATACTTTTTTATAATGAATGAAGTCGATTCTTCTGGTTGTATAATGTGTATCTGATTATCTTTTCTCATGTGTAGATCCTCTATAAGTATTTAATGGTTTCACCATTATGAAAGCTGACTGACTGTTTTGCTGCAGATTGACCGATATATATTTTTCTTATTATGATGGCTTTTATGACAATGGCTTAGTAAAATATTGTATACATTTAATTTACCTTCCTGTAAATAAATTCCTCACCTACCTCACCTAGTCTCTTCAGGCCTCTTGGCCCATAAAGCTGCAGTGCACTCACCACCAAACCTTACCTAGTCTCTTCAGGCCTCTTGGCCCATAAGGCTGCAGTGCACTCATCACCATACCTCACCTAGTCTCTTAAGGCCTCTTGGCCCATAAAGCTGCAGTGCACTCACCACCATACCTCACCTAGTCTCTAGAGGCCTCCTGGCCCATAAGGCTGCAGTGCACTCACCACCATACCTCACCTAGTCTCTTGGCCCATAAAGCTGCAGTGCACTCACCACCATACCTCACCTAGTCTCTTCAGGCCTCCTGGCCCATAAGGCTGCAGTGCACTCACCACCATACCTCACCTAGTCTCTTGGCCCATAAAGCTGCAGTGCACTCACCACCATACCTCACCTAGTCTCTTAAGGCCTCTTGGCCCATAAAGCTGCAGTGCACTCACCGCCATACCTCACCTAGTCTCTTCAGGCCTCCTGGCCCATAAGGCTGCAGTGCAATCTCTCCACTGTTATATGCAACTTGTCTGGCTTCTGTCCACGAGCTCCATCCCATCACATTCCTCTCCTTCTCGACTGTCCTTCTCCAGGTCGTTTTAGGATGACCAACTTTCCTTCTTCCCTCTGGTTTCCATGTCATAGCAAAGCTGTCACACAGTGCTTAATAGTGCTTATGCGCATCACATGACCAATCCACCTCCACCTTCTTCTTTTTATTTCAATGCTAATTTTGTCATGTTTAGTGATTCTCAGTATTTCATCGTTAGATATTGAATATGGCCATCTGATCTTCAAAATTCTCCTGCAATATTTGAATATAAATGTATCCAGCTTTTTATTATCTGCTACATTAACTCTCCATGTCTCGCAATCATACAAGAGTACAGACTTAACAAGAGAGTTACACAGTCGTATTTTTGTACATATTGAATTTATTTAATTTCATAAATACTACTCTTGCTTTAGAGATTGTTTTGGATATCTTTCTCGCCACCGCCTTGTAAGCTTACTGTTGCACCAAGGTATCTAAACTTGTTTACTTCATTTATTTGTTGGTAATCGATATAAACTTTGTTTGCACAATTGCTGTTACTTTCATGAGCTGCCTTATCCTTATTAATTCTTAGCCCAGTTTGTGCAGCATACTGATTGAGCCTGGTCACTTTGGTTTGCATGTGTTGATATGTAGTTGAAAGTAGAGCGATATTATCAGCAAAAACCTAAGTCCTCAAGGGTTGACATGAACTACCATCTAATTCCATTCCTGTCATTATCAGTCGTTTTCCTCATTACCCAGTCTACCATGCACCATCAGTAAAAGAAACCCTGACAATACATCACCTTGCTTTACACCACTTTTGACTTGAAACCATTCAAATTCCACACCATCATCTATAACTGCACACTCACTGTCTTCATATAACGCTTTAATCAAACATATTATCTTTTGTGGAATACCATAGGCTGCCATTATTTTCCAGAGGCTTTCTCTGTGCACTGAGTCAAACGCCCTCTCGAAGTCAACAAAGGCGATATATATGTTTGACTGCCATTCAGCCACCTGTTTTAGAATGTTAATTGCGCAGGATGAAAATATGCTTAATGGTACTCCTTCCTCTTCTAAATCCAGCCTGTTCGTCTCTCATCTTACTGGCAACACCATTTCTAATTCTGTCGATTAAAACTCTTCCAAATATTTTGCTTGGTATGGATGTTTAATAAGGTTATTCCGCGCCACTTATGGCATACAGTAGTATTGCCTTTCTTAGGTATTTTTGTTATCAGTCCTTGCTTCCATGATTTTGGTATAACTTCCTTTTCCCATACAATTCTGAACAGCTCTTCAAGCTATAATACTGATGAGCATATATCAACTTTTAACAACTCAACAGTTATATTATCCTTGCCTGCAGCTTTGTTATTCTTTAGCTTCATCTATGCCTCTTTTATTTCACTTCTTGTGATATAACTGGTACTGATATCGTTTATTTCGAGTCACATGTTATGTTAGGAACTGGAAAAACAGGATCTGGTCTATTCAGTATCTCCTCGAAATACTCTTTCCACCTCTGCCTTTTTCATCCGTTAATAGATTCCCGTCCTTGTCTCTTCCCAACCTTGGTCCTTTCATTGCAAATTGCTTTGCTTTATATCCTGTAAAGCTCTCTCATTCTGCCATTACTAGCTGCTTCCTCTGCAGATGTAGCAAGGTCGTCAACCCACTTTCTTTCATCTCTCCTTAAGCTTTTCTTCATACTGTATCTTTGTCTTTTTCAGCATACTTAGATCTCATAATATCTTTAATTCTAATTGACTTGGCATTCTCAATCTTAACCTTCAGCTGTATTCTCTCCACAACACATTTCCAATTTTCTCTGCTGATCCATGGCTTTTGGCCCTTCTTTTTGTACTCAAGGACCTTTTTAGCAGCCCCATTGTATACCTCTTCAAATGTCTGCCACTTACATTCAACTTCTTCAATGTTATCAGGTACTTTATTCTCACCACAGCAGTCTTGTTAAACTTCATATCTATTTCAAAGTTCAACCAAAAACTCTTCTCTGATTGCTGGTTGCTGTAACTTGATGGTATCATACTTGGGTCGACATGTCTTTGTTATCGGTTTTCCTGTCAGTTTCAATCGGATCCTAGTCCACATCAAGTGATGATCACTTGAAATGTAAGCCACTCTCATCACTCTTGTGTCTAATATGGGGGTTCTGTGTTGCTTTGTTACAAGCACATGATCAATTTGGTTCTATGTCCTCCCTCCTTGGGAAGTCCAGGTCAGTTTATGTGGAAAAATTGTGCCAGTCACCAATAAATTGTTGATACCACAGAAGTCCAAAAGCCTTTCACCATTAGAATTCCTTTCACCAATGGCATGCCTTCCAATAACATTTTCAAAATCATCATTTTTACATCCTACTTTGGCATTCAAGTCGCCCATTATTATTAATAGGTCATGCTTGGGAACTCCATCTACCAGGGCTTGTAACTGATCATAAAAAGCTTCCTTGTCTTTATCGGTTGCATCATTTGTTGGAGCATAAACTTGAATGACTGACAATTTAGTATACTTTGAGAAAACCTTGCATGTAAATCAACCTTTCATTTATAGGTTAGCATTCTTATAGTGTCTGTTCAGCTTTCTTTTTTTGAAAACATGAATGCAACTCCCTGATAATGCATTTCATCATCCGTGCCCGAAAATAAAATACTTTCGCCAGTAGTCAGCTTGACTTTACCAAAGCCCGTCCATCGATCTACAGTACATTCACTTATACCGAGAATGTTAATATTACACTGCATTCCAGCACCCTGTGCTGCTGGTGGGTTTGGTAACTGACGTCATCAACCCACGAGCTTCCTTATGGCTATAAATATAAATTCAACATGTGAAATATCTATCTGGAAGTACAGAAAGAGAAAGCTGAATATATTTGTAGAATTTCAAGTTGTCTTGTTGTTTGCATTTTGCACTCATCACACATCATTACTCAATGACCTTTAATTTCCCCAGCTTGTATGAGAGATTTCCTGACCGCTCCACACAAAGAGTAACGCAATGCTGTATAAAATTTTAACGCAATCCTGTATGAAATTTCAACGCAATCCTGTACGAATTTTCAACATTTTGTAAAATGGCACTTCCCTGGTGAGGAGTTTGCCAGTGGTGCCATTTATTGTTTATGTAATCTTTTAAGTGTATTGTCCCTAGGTTGGCTTGAATTCTGATTTGTTCAGATCTTTTCTTGGGCTGTATACTTCCTTGAATGCTAATATTTTTAACTTGCATCTGCCGATAGTGGTAATGTGATATAGGCCTAGGGCCTAGTAATTTAAAGCCTCATCATATTGTCAGTATTATGTTTGTAGTAAGTTCTTCTCAGAACTACTTGAGACTAGACTAGGGCCCATAACATAACCCTTTGGAAAAAATAGCTAAACTATAACCCTCTGAATAAGTTGTCCATATGGTCATTAGGGAGCCACAAATGGTCCACTTTTTCAACTTTTCGGAAAAAAAATGGATGAAATTTCTTACCTCGGAAATTCTCGTCCATAGGGTGAGGCAAAAATCTTACCTTGGAAAATGTTGTCCATAGGGGAATTTGACTAAAACTAAAATGACCCAATCCCAATCATTTCACCCCCACCCATAATCCCAATCCCTATCACCAACCACCCCTTCCTCCTCCTCACATATTTTCTGAATTGCCCAATGCGTTGTCTCACTCAGTACTGCCTAGGGCCTAGCATTTGCAAGTACTGAGTGACAGTGAAGTACAGTAAGGCCTGACGTTAGTTAGTGCTTACTGAGTGCAGTGAGGTGTTTATCTCACTAAGTTTACTGTTTAGTTTTTAGGCTAACGTTAGGCTAGTGTTGATCCTAGCCTAGCCTAGCCCTAACGAGTTTGAAGTTACCACGCTTAACTCACCATTTCAGGAATTTGAAGAAGGATACTGTCCATTTCTACTGGATCTTGTCCCTGGCATTCTTCGTTACCACCAGGAGGGATTTTAATTTCTTCATTACTGATATCTTCATTTGGAGAATCGGGCTCCATCTCCTCTTCTTCAGTCATTTCGTTCATAAAGGAGAGAGCTTCCAACATAATTTGTAGTTTGATAATGCCGCCATGTCATTTCCAGGTTAAACTTAAAAGAGCTAACGTTAGGCCTAAGACCAAAAGTGAGGGTCCCAAAAAAATTGACTGCTTCTCTAGGACCCAACGGTATTGTAATTTGAATGTTCAAGTTACATGGCCATGGAGCTATTAAGTGAATGAGTGACCATTTAGGCCTAAAAATCTACGTAGGCTATATCTGAATAGGTTAAGTCGGCAAAAATCCTTGTAGAGGACATGAACGCCAACCGAGCGTAGCAAAAGTAGGCCTATGCAGGGAAAGGAAAAAAATCAATTAACAAGCTTAGCAAATTTAGACTTAGTGCATGTACAATGTCTCGTGGTAAAGCATTCCAATCTTTTAGTGTTTGAGGAAAGCAGGAGTATTTAGGCCTGGCCTATAAACATTCTTTTTAGCATAAGGAACGTGGAAATTTAGATCATGGTTATTTCTTGTCAGGTACGTGCGTAGCGACTGGGGGTGTCACGCCCCCGCCCCCCTTCCTTACACACACACACCGCGATTTTTGTCGGGAAAATTGTGACTTTTCTGGAAATTTGTACCGATCTTCCCTAACGAGATGAACAATCGGAAATGAAACCCATGCAAGAAAAAGTTGTCAGGGAAATTTGTTGGTGTGATGTTCTGTTTAATACAGTTTAAAGTTATTTCAACATATCTATTTTATATGCATATCCATTCAGTATATCTATTCTATGTTATGAATCACCATGCTATGTGAGTCATGATCATGCTTCTATTCCACCTTATTACTCACTCTTCATTTGCTTCTCTTACCATACGGACGTACAAATAATCACTCTGAATATATATACAATTACCTGCTCTTTGTGTCTTTTTTACCGTACACAACATTACAAATTGGCGACGAGGATTGTGGTATTATTTTACGGACTTACGTACATTACTTTCGAAATGGAAAAGGATTTTACCACCACCTGCATTTTTACCTACACCAGGAGAGCCTTCATTGCCTTGGACTCAGTGGAAACGTATGTTTGATAATTATTTACTTGCGATTGATTCGAGTGGTTTTTCTGCGGACAGGA
This sequence comes from Chiridota heheva, assembly GCA_020152595.1. NCBI lineage: Eukaryota > Metazoa > Echinodermata > Holothuroidea > Apodida > Chiridotidae > Chiridota > Chiridota heheva. Next base: position 12,485 of record JAIGNY010001520.1, read on the forward strand.
AAAAGCTGTTCTGTTATGCCTTGGGACCAGAAGGTCAGAGAATTTTACTCATTACCTGCACTTGGAGCTACCTCCGACGATGCCTTTACAAAGACAGTTAAAACATTGGACAATTACTTCAACCCTAAAATAAACGTGGTTGCCGAACGCTACAGGTTCAGACAAAGGGGCCAATTGCCGAATGAATCAGTGGACAGTTACATTTGTGCTTTGAGAGAACTTGCCGTTACATGTGAATTTGGTTCATTCCATGATGAAATGCTACGTGACCAATTAGTTGAAAAGACAAATTCTCATCGTATCCGAGAACGTTTACTTTTGAGTCCAATTTGAAACTTTCAAAGGCGATAGAAATTGCTCGCCAAGTTGAACAGGCCGTTACGAGGCGAAATCGATGGAAACGCCTAACTGCAGTCAGACGCAATACATTTCAAGAAATCGGGTTATCGTCTCGTGGAAAACCACAGCCAACCAGTGAACAATCTAGAAGGAATGCGGAACCAAAGGAGAAAACTTTTGCAAAGGACGGCGCCAGTCCTGTTTCGCTGCAGGTCGTTGAACCACCTTGTGAATTATCCACAGTGCAAAGCCAAAGGTGAAAAGTGCAGCAAGTGTGGAAAGACCGGGCACTTTGCCAAAGTTTGCTGCTAGTTCTGCGAACAATTTCCAAGGTGAATCTGCCAAAGACGTTCGAGTGTTGGAAGTTTTTCGTGGCAATAAAACTGCTGGTGACATTAAGTGTAAGATTAATATCAATGGGATTGGTATTCCAATGTTGGTTGACACAGGTTCTGACGTTACAATACTTAATGCGATAATTTTCGATAAATATTTTTTACGTGAGGCTTTAGATACATGCCAAACCTCCGTGAAATCATACAGCCAAGATGCAATTCCCGTTATCGGTAGTTTTTGGCCGTAATTGCCTACAAGGATAGGCAAGCTAAGTGTACAATATTAGTCGTGAAAGGGTACATCCCTGATAGGTAAAGATGCTATTCATGGCCTAGGGTTACAGCTTGATGGGAAAACAATGTCCTGTCATGCCCTTGCAAAAAATTCGCGCAATGGGCCTAACGTTACGATTGCTACAAATAGCGATGCTGCCAATACCTCCCTCCTTCTGCTGCCCCACAGTCTGATTCTCGGTTTGAGACAAATAATCGGGACAAATTTCCTGATTTATTTTCAAGTGGGTTAGGGAGCATAAAAGGTTTCAGGCATAAAATTAAGATGATCCCTGAGGCCAAACCTGTCCAACAGCCTTTGCGTAGAGTACCTTTTGCAGTGCGAGATAAGGTTACTGCAGAGCTTCAACGCCTGCAATCTGAAGGGGTTATTGAACCGGTTAGTGAAGCCAGTGATTGGGTTTCCCCCACGGTTATTGCATGGAAAAAAGATGGGGGAGTGCGACTTTGTGTTGACCTCAGAAAGGTCAACGAAGCTGTGGTAGTGGAAAAGCACCCACTGCCAAACATTGATGAAATGTTTACAGAATTGCGTGGCGCAAAATTCTTTTCAAAGCTTGACCTTAAGTCAGCGTACCATCAATTAGAATTGGATGAAAGTAGTCGACCATACACTACGTTTATAACTCATGATGGTCTGTTTCGTTACAAAAGAGTTTGCTTTGGGTTGGCATCTGCGCCATCCTGCTTTCAGCGTGTAATGAGTTCTGTTTTGCATGGTCTAGAGGGAGTGCTTTGTTTTATTGACGATATAATCGTTCATGGTTCCACACAAAGTGAGCATGATAAGAACTTAGCCACAGTTCTTGCAAAACTTCAAAAGATTGGGATGAAATTGAATGAAAAAATGCGCATTCAACCTTCCTTCGATACAGATTTTAGGACATGTTATTGATGCATCAGGCCTAAGCCCAACCCTGATCTAGTACGTGCCATCCAGGAGGCCCCAGTCCTCAAAACAAAGATCAAGTGCGATCATTTTTAGGTCTTGCTGGATATTATTCAAAATTTGTGGAGAATTACACCAACAAAGTTGAACCAATACGTGCTACAGTAGGTGCAGATCACTTTGTATGGTCTCAAGAGGCAAATTTGCTTTCAAAAGATAAAATTTGACATTTTGCATAGCCGAGCATTAGCTTTATTTGATACTGAAAAAGAAACTATTCTTACTACAGATGCATCTGGCTATGGCCTAGAGCCGTAATGTCTCAGGTTTGTGATGGTACAGAACTTACAGTTTGTTTTGCTTCGAGAAAACTTACCCCTCAAGAACAAAAGTACTCAGCGGGTGAAAAAGAGGCACTTGCTTGCGTGTGGGCTGTCGAAAAATGGCACACATACCTATGGGGTGAAAGTTTACCTTGAAAACTGATCACCAAGCCTTGGTTATCCTTCTTTCAAAAACTGGCACTGGTCACAAACCCATGAGAATTGCTCGATGGGCAGCTCGTTTACTGCATTACACATTTCAAGTTGAGTATGCCGGGTACCCAAAACAAAGTGGCAGATGCCCTTTCCAGGTTACCCATACATGATCCTACCTGCAATACATTCAACAGTCATAATGATTCTGATGAAATAGCTGCTGTTTGCCAGCTAGTTCTAGGTGACTCAGTAGTTACAAGAACGCAGTTACAAAATGCAACTGCGTCCGACAATACCTGCCAAACAGTGATTACCTTATTCCAAAACGGTTGGCCTACAATCCAAAAGCTGTTCCAATTCAAGTGAGACCTTTCTTCAAAATTAATCATGAATTATCACCGCATGATGGAATTATTTTCGGGGTGAAAGGGTAGTAGTACCAGAGTCACTCACCTCAAGTTTGATAATTAAAACCCATGAGGGTCATCAATGGGATTGTTCGTACGAAACAAAGGTTAAGGAACCTATACTGGTGGCCTTGCATGGATACTAAGGTCTCAAATCTGGATCAAACAATGCATGATTTGCCATTCTGCTGATAAAGGCTAAACCAGAGTTCCCATTGCAACCCGTCCCGTATCCTGAAAATGCTTGGGACAAAATAGGGCTGGATATTGTAGACCAGACCTGTCTGCGCCACATGGTTCAAAATTTGCAATTACTCTTATCGATTACCATTCTAAATGGCCAGAAGTCGCTTTTGCGAAACTGTCACAACTGATAAGGTCATTGACTTTTTGCTTTCAGTTTTCAGCAGGGAAGGATTCCCCAATGAAATTGTCACAGACAATGGAGTTCAATTTCTCTCCAAACAATTTGAAAGATTTTCTAAAAATCTAGGAATATTAAACACAGGTATTCTGCCCTCTACAACCCCAAGGGAATAGCGAAGTGGAACGCTTCAATAGGGTTCTCAAGGAATGCCTGCATTAATGCAAACTCCAGGGTAAAGATGCAGTGCGTGATTTCCTCTGTATCTATCGATGCACACTCATGCCACCACAGGTGAAGAGCCGTCAAAACTTCTTCACGGCAGACATTTCCAGCGCACAAAACTGACATTGTGGACGTAACTGCGAATCCAAACTCTGCGTCCCCGCCCAAATAAGGGAAAGAGTTCGACTGCCCAACAAAATACAAATTCCACCACGATGTAGCTAAAAGAGTCAAATCACGGTCATTTGCGGTCGGTGATTTTGTTCGGGTGAAAACCAGGACATATCCCAAAAGGTTCCTTGCATACTCCCTCTCCAATCCAAATTCAAAAGAAATTCGGTCCAAGTACATACCAGACTTCAGATGGTCGAAAGTGGAATGTCGAAAGACTGATTCCTTATTCGGGTTCCCTAATTCCCATAAAGAGGGGGAAGATTCAGTAAATTACTGGCCCATACACACACCTGCTACAGACACTGGGAGTCGTGGTCCACCAGAACGCCCCACCGAATTCGACAACCCCTGCATGGACACGAGATTATGTTTACGCTAAATAAAAGAGAATTGACAATATTCAAGTTTCCAAAAGAAAAAAATTATTCGTCGAAAACCGTCCATGTATAAAATTATTTTTACACAGTCCATCAATGTATTGTTATTCAATTGCATACCGTACCTTGATTAAATCTGTTCCATCCAATACCTTTTCCTAATCCGTCCAATACCTTTTCTTTAAAGAGGAGGAAAATGTGATGTTCTGTTTAATACAGTTTAAAGTTATTTCAACATATCTATTTTATATGCATATCCATTCAGTATATCTATTCTATGTTATGAATCACCATGCTATGTGAGTCATGATCATGCTTCTATTCCACCTTATTACTCACTCTTCATTTGCTTCTCTTACCATACGGACGTACAAATAATCACTCTGAATATATATACAATTACCTGCTCTTTGTGTCTTTCTTTACCGTACACAACATTACAGTCGGGGAATTTAATTATTTATATAACCCTAAAAACGAAATTTCATCAACTCATGTTCATCGCTAATCAATGCACATTTAAAATTTGTTTATTTTTAATTTACAGAAAGAAAAAACCTAACATGATAAAACACACTGACGCACACACACGCACGCACATATACACACACACATCAACTAACTCCTCGTCTGTACAAGACTGCATGATCTTGTTTTCACCTAGTTGAATTGAATCACAATTAAAACTATAGATTTGTCACGGTCAGGAATGGAGAAAAACGCAAAAAAATATGTCATAATTAAGTCACAATGTGTACTGTGTAACCGACAATTTGATGATGACTATCGGAAAAATCATAATGTGAAATATCATAAGATCTATTTTCAAAAGGAGTATATATACCATTTGAAACTGTCAATGCCCCAGTTAATCCGTTTTGCAGCTTAGCTGCATCTGGGGATCGTCTTTTAATTATTTTCAAGTAAACTTGTCAGTTTTGTAAAAGTCTATTCAAGATACACCTCTCTAAATAACATAACATAACAAGATTACGAGCTAAGAAGGGTTAGTCATTACATAAAAAGCCCAAGCTAACACCACCACCACTAAAAAAAAAAATCAAAGACGCCCAGAGTTAGTAAAGAATTTATCAATGTTGACTTTGAAATTGGGAACAGAATTGAAGCTAACTACCCACTCAGGCAAACCATTCCACTCATTAACAACTCTTTAAGAAAAGCTAAAACGCCGAATAACTATCCGTGAGAACTCTTTGGTCAACTTTAAACTGTTACCACGTGTCACATGAGGATTAGCTGAAACATGCAAGAAATTTCAGGAAGTCAAAGCATCACTACCAGATAGGAATTTAAAAACCTGAATGTGATGTTCTGTTTAATACAGTTTAAAGTTATTTCAACATATCTATTTTATATGCTTATCCATTCAGTATATCTATTCTATGTTATGAATCACCATGCTATGTGAGTCAAATCATGCTTCTATTCCACCTTATTACTCACTTTATTTTGCTTCTCTTACAATACGGACGTACAAATAATCACTCTGAATATATAACTACAATTACCTGCTCTTTGTGTCTTTCTTTACTGTACACAACATAACAAATTGGCGACGATGATTGTGGTATTATTTTACGGACTTACGTACATTATTTTCGAAAATGGAAAAGGATTTTTACCACCACCTGCATTTTACCTACACCAGGAGAGCCTTCGCGGCCTTGACTCAGTGGAAACGTATGTTTCATAATTGTTACTTGCGATTGATTCGAGTGGTTTTTCTGTGGACAGGAAAAAGCTGTTTTGTTACATGCCTTGGGACCAGAAGGTCAGAGAACTTTACTCATTACCTGCACTCGGAGCTACTCCGACGATGTCTTTACAAAGACAGTTAAAACATTGACAGTTACTTCAACCCTAAATGAACGTGGTTGCCGAACGCTACAGGTTCAGACAAAGGGGCCAATTGCCGAATGAATCAGTGGACAGTTACATTTGGCTTTGAGAGAACTTGCCGTTACATGTGAATTTGGTTCGTTCCATGATGAAATGCTACGTGACCAATTAGTTGAAAAGACAAAATTCTCATCGTATCCGAGAACGTTTACTTTTTGGAGTCCAATTTGAAACTTTCAAAGGCGATAGAAATTGCTCGCCAAGTTGAACAGGCCGTTAAGGAGGCGAAATCGATGGAAACGCTCTAACTGCAGTCAGACGCAATACATTTCCAAGAAATCAGGTTATCGTCCTCGTGGAAAACCACAGCCAACCAGTGAACAATCTAGGAAGGAATGCGGAACCAAGGAGAAAATTTTGCAAAAAGGACGGCGCCAGTCCTGTTTCCGCTGTGGTCGTTGAACCACCTTGCGAATTATCCACAGTGCAAAGCCAAAGGTGAAAAGTGCAGCAAGTGTGGAAAGACCGCACTTTGCCAAAGTTTGCTACAAAGGACCGTGCGTGAAGTAGATGTTAACGTTAACGATACACAGTTCCCTGCTAGTTCTGCGAACAATTTTCAAGGTGAATCTGCCGAAGACGTTCGAGTGTTAGAGTTTTCGTGACAATAAAACTGCTGGTGACATTAAGTGTAAGATTAATATCAATGGGATTGGTATTCCAATGTTATTGACACAGGTTCTGACGTTACAATACTTGTTGCGATAATTTTCGATAAATATTTTTACGTGAGGCTTTAGATTCATGCCAAACCTCCGTGAAATCATACAGTCAAGATGCAATTCCCGTTATCGGTAGTTTTCAGCCGTAATTGCCTACAAGGATAGGCAAGCTAAATTAACACTATTAGTCGTGGAAAGGGTACATCCTGATAGGTAAAGATGCTATTCATGGCCTAGGGTTACAGCTTGATGGGAAAACAATGTCCTGTCATGCCTCTTACCTAAAAATTCGTGCAATGGGCCTAACGTTACGATTGCTACAAATAGCGATGCTGCCAATACCTCCCCTACTCCTTCTGCTGCCCCACAATCTGATTCTCAGTTTGAGACAAATAATCGGGACAAATTTCCTGATTTATTTTTCAAGTGGGTTAGGGAGCATAAAGGTTTCAGGCATAAAATTAAGATGATTCCTGAGGCCAAACCCGTCCAACAGCCCTTTGCGTAGAGTACCTTTTGCAGTGCGAGATAAAGGTTACGCAGAGCTTCAACGCCTGCAATCTGAAGGGTTGAACCGGTTAGTGAAGCCAGTGATTGGTTTCCCACGGTTATTGCATGGAAAAAGATGGGGGAGGTGACTTGTGTTGACTCAGAAAGGTCAACGAAGCCGTGGTAGTGGAAAAGCACCCACTGCCAAACATTGATGAAATCTTTTACAGAATTGGGCATGGCGCGAAATTCTTTTCTGCTTGACCTCAAGTCAGCGTACCATCAATTAGAATTGATGAAAGTAGTCGACCATATACTACATTTATTACTCATGATGGTCTGTTTCGTTACAAAGAGTTTGCTTTGGATTGGCATCTGCGCCATCCTGCTTTCAGCGTGTAATGAGTTCTGTTTTGCATGGTCTAGAGGAGTGCTTTGTTTCATTGACGATATAATTGTTCATGGTGCCACAAAGTGAGCATGATAAGAACTTAGCCACAGTTCTTGCAAAACTTCAAAAGATTGGGATGAAATTGAATGAAAATGCGCATTCAACCTTCCTTCGATACAGATTTTAGGACATGTTATTGATGCATCAGTCCTTGCCCAACCTCGATCTAGTACGTGCCATCCAGGAGGCCCCAGTCCATCAAAACAAAGATCAAGAGCGATCATTTTTAGGTCTTGCTGGATATTATTCAAAATTTGTGAGAATTACACCAACAAAGTTGAACCAACATGTGCTACAGTAGGTGCAGATCACTTTGTATGGTCTCAAGAGGCAAATTCTGCTTTCCAAAAATAAAATTTGACATTTTGCATAGCCGAGCATTAGCTTTATTTGACCCAAAAAGAAACTATTCTTACTACAGATGCATCTGGCTAGTGGCCTAGGAGCCGTAATGTCTCAGGTTTGTGATGGTACAGAACTTACAGTTTGTTTTGCTTCAGAAAACTTACCTCAAGAACAAAAGTACTCAACGGGTGAAAAAGGCATTTGCTTGCGTGGCAGGCTGTCGAAAATGGCACACATACCTATGGGTCGAAAGTTTACCTTGAAAACTGATCACCAAGCCTTGGTTACCTTCTTCAAAAACTGGCACTGGTCATAAACTCATGAGAATTGCTCGATGGGCAGCTCGTTTACTGCATTACATTTCAGGCTGAGTATAAGCCAGGTACCAAAAACAAAGTGGCAGATGCCCTTCCAGGTTACCCATACATGATCCTACCTGCGTACATTCAACAGTCATAATGATTCTGACGAAATAGCTGCTGTTTGCCAGCTAGTTCTAGGTGACTGTAGTGTTATAAGAACGCAGTTACAAAATGCAACTGCGTCCGACAATACCTGCCAAACAATGATTACCTTACTCCAAAACGGTTGGCCTACAAATCCAAAAGCTGTTCCAATTCAAGTCGGACCTTTTTTCAAAATTAATCATGAATTATCACTGCATGATGGAATTATTTTTCGGGGTGAAAGGGGTAGTAGTACCAGAGTCACTTACCTCAAGTTTGATAACTAAAGCCCATGAGGTCATCAGGGATTGTTCATGAAACAAAGGTTAAGGAACCTATACTGGTGGCCTTGCATGGATACTCAGGTCTCAAATTCAATCAAACAATGCATGATTTGCCATTCTCACTGATAAAGGGGCTAAACCCAGAGTTCCCATTGCAAGCCGTCCCGTATCCCGGAAAATGCTTGGGACAAAATAGACTGGATATTGTAGATTGAGACCTGTCTGCGCACATGGTTCAAAATTTGCAATTACTCTTATCGATTACCATTCTAAATGGCCAGAAGTCGCTTTTGCAAAAACTGTCACAACTGATAAGGTCATTGATTTTGCTTTCAGTTTTCAGCAGGAAGGATTCCCAGGAAATTGAAAACTGAGACAATGGAGTTCAATTTACCTCCAAACAATTTAAAGATTTTCTCAAATCTAGGAATATTAAACACAGGTATTTTGCCCTCTACCACCCCCAAGGGAATAGCGAAGTGGAGCGCTTCAATAGGGTTCTCAAGGAATGCCTGCAGTGTGCAAAACTCCAGGGTAAATCTGCTAAAGATGCAGTGCGTGATTTCCTCTGTATCTATCGATGCACACCTCATGCCACCACAGGTGAAGAGCCGTCAAAACTTCTTCACGGCAGACATTTGCGCACAAAATTGGACATTGTGGACGTAACTGCGAATCCAAAATCTGCGTCCCCCCACCCAAATAAGGAAAGAGTTCGACTCGCCCAACAAAAATATAAATTCCACCACGATGTATTTAAAAGAGTCAAATCACGGTCATTTGCGGTTGGTGATTTTGTTCGGGTGAAAACCAGGACATATCGAAAGGTTTCTTGCCCATACTCCAATCCAATCCAAATTCAAAAGAAATTCGGTCCAAGTACATACCAGACTTCAGATGGTCGAAAGTGGAATGTCGAAAGACTGATTCTTGTTCTGGTTCCCTAATTCCTATAAAGAGAGGGAAGATTCAGTAAATTACTGGGCCCGTACACACACCTGCTACAGACACTGGGAGTCGTGGTCCACCAGAACGCCCCCACTGAATCCGACAACTCCTGCATGGACAAGAGATTATGTTTACGCTAAATAAAAGAGAATTGACAATATTCAAGTTTCCTGAAATAAAAAAATTATTCATTGAAAAACCGTCCACAGTATAAAATTATTTTACACAGTCCATCAATGTATTGTTATTCTAAATTGCATACTGTACCTTGATTAATTCTGTTCCATCCAATACCTTTTCCTAATCCGTCCGATACCTTTTCTTAAAGAGGAGGGAAAATGCGATGTTCTGTTTAATACAGTTTAAAGTTATTTCAACATATCTATTTTATATGCTTATCCATTTAGTATATCTATTCTATGTTATGAATCACCATGCTATGTGAGTCATGATCATGCTTCTATTCCACCTTATTACTCACTCTTTATTTGCTTCTCTTACCATACGGACGTACAAATAATCACTCTGAATATATAACTACAATTACCTGCTCTTTGTGTCTTTCTTTACCGTACACAACATAACACTGAATCATATCGCCACGTACTCTTCTCAACTCAAACGTGGTCAAACCAAAAATTTGCAACCTAGATTCATAAGAGAGATTCCTTACTTGGCATAGTCCAGTGGCTCTTCGCTGAACCTGCTCCAAAATGAACTTATCCTTCTCATAAAAGGGACTCCAAAGCCAGAATAGCATACTGAAGATGAGGCCTGACTAACTCCTTTATACAAATTAAGAACAACTCTCTACCAAGAAAACAACAATTTCTTCTAATCAAACCAAGCATCCTATTTGCCTTGCAGCTGCTAAAGCACACTGTTTAGAAGGCTTCAGATTGCTAGTAATGACAACACCTGATACCTTTCTTGATCAACACAACCAAGATTTCAAATCCATTCATGCAGTAATCAAAAAGATAAATTGCTCTGAACAAAACGAATACGGTAACTTTGCATTTATCAACATTGACTGACATCTGCCATGTTTGGGGACCAATAAACAAACATCCAGATCAGTTTGCAAAAGTGAAGGATCCTAGCAGCATCAATAACTCCTGTACAGCTAAGTGCCATCAGCAAATTTAAAATCCTGGAGCCAAAGAACATCATCATCATTAATGAAGATTAAGAAAAGAAGCAAACCAATACAGAACCATGAGGAACACTACTTGTAACCTTTCTTTCATGGAGATACTTCACCATTAACAACAACTCTTTTGTGACCCATCACTAACCAAGAATATATCCAACTGGCTCACTTTCCTCCACACCAAGCGCTCATGTTTTCACCATGAGCCTGCCCAATGGAACCTTATCAAATGCTTTTTGGAAATCTAAATAGATAACATCACATTATGACCAGAATCGAGTAGTTTAGCAACATTATCAAGTAACTTAATAAATCAGAAAACACAAGATCTTAGGGTAAGAAACCATGCTGGGACAAATTCAACAAAAACCATTGACCAGTAAAGATCTTAGTACAACATCCTTAACAATAGACTCCATGACCTTGCACACAACACTAGTAAGCCTCTGCCCATTGTTACAAGGCAAATTGTGGTCACCTTTTTTTCAAAAAAGGAGTGACATGCTAGCAAGTCTCCAATCACTAGGAACAACACCAACATCAAAGCACTTGAAAAGATAAGACTCAGGGTAGAGAAAGAACATCAGAACACTCGTAAGACAGCAGGATGAATACCATCTGGACAGGTGCTTTAATTGAGCTCAAACCTCTAACTGGAACACAATATCAAGTGAAAAATCAATTTTTAATGAATACTGAGATTGCACACTAAGATAATTCACAACATCATCAGCAGGGAGTTTCATTAGTAAACAGACAGGGCCAAATGATAGTCATTCAAAACATCAGCCATATCCTTACCACTATTGATACAACACCATCATTACCTGAAGGACCAACGACCTCCTTGATTTTTTCCTTATCAGCGAACATAAGAATGAAACGGCAGGATTAATCATAACCTCTTTGGGCCAAACGTTTTTAGGCTGTAAAATACTCTGATTAGCAGTTGATGGGGACCTATGGCGCAAAGCTTCGAGGTACATCCCGGGAGTAGGGTATATATCCCTCCCCACTTTTTGAATGGGGATAGTATGTACCAGTTATGTGCCCACTTTTGCCCATGATACGCCGAGCTCTTCAGTGCCTAAAATAAACGCTTTTTGCCACTTCTGTTATTTGATTTAGAAATTGGGAACGATTGCCGTATATCACCGAACTAACCATAAAATGAAGAAAATATATGCTTTCATCGTCATTCCGATATAATAGTTATTCTGACTAACGTCACGTGATACGATTTTGTAAGTGATTCCGATTTCCGAAGTTTCTTGGTGTGACTTGCTAAACTAACTATACTTAACAACTCAATGTCTCGGCAAAGATACAAGACTCCAGCGTTAATTTCTATGACAAGTGATGCATCTGCCTACCACCGCAATGACTGGCATTACTTTACCAAGGCCCGCCAAGGGAGTTGTGTGGAGAAGGAAGGAGGGGGGAGGGGGCGGTTATTTATCTGCATTCGAAAGCTAAAATTGCATAAACCAGTTTGTTATTAAGAATGACTTTAATTATTTTGGACTCGAATTTACTCCAAGAGTACGGCCTTTTACTGTTTTTTAGGGGATTTATAGGTCAATGTGTTTGGACCCTAAGCATGTATTGATGTTAATTTTGGGCCAATTTTAGCCCAAATATATTGATTATTCTAGGGGCTTCGGGGTTTTCCCTGGGCGTACAACGGCTACGCCCTAGACCCCACTAAGGGCCCTTAAAAGGACCCTGGGCCTCGCGCCTATCGGCCTGCGCTTCGCGCTCGCATTGCCGTTAACGCGGGAAACTAGTCCTCCATTAAAATCATCCTCACTTTAAAAAAAGGATCTACCTTGCTAGAGATAGGAACTCTTATATCTTAAGTGTGGGTCCTTTCATTGATTTGATATTAAATTTGGAATGGAAAATTGTGCATTTTATTTCTTTCCTCCATTGTCGAAAACTTATACTTTAAAATTGTTGATTTTGTAAATAGTACCTTACACATTTGGTGGACCTGTTTGTTTGGGGCTTTTGTCAATTTAAGGTTGAATTGAACTTTTCAAGCACCACAGGCATAAATTTCTTGGCATTATTTTTGAAAATTATACTGAAATTATACTCTGCGATACCTATTGGAAAGTTGCACCCTGCAGTGCTCCTTAGTAATCAGGCTCTGACAGGGGCACACGATCCTAGCAACAACAACCCTGGACAGGAGCTACAAATTAGATCTCGTTGATGTTGTTATCTATTTTCATTTGATGGAATTAATCACAAGTGTCCAGGTTTTTATACAAAATAGTTTGTGCAACTTACTAACAAGTTGAATGACGCCTGTTAAATGTTGAGTCACATAACGACAAGAATATTTAATTAACAGACATAAAGTGAAGATACCTAACTCCAAATGTCAGGAATGAGGTGTTGCTGTTATTCAATTAAGATTTCCATACACCAATGGCTGCTTCCATCGTCAATTGTGAACAACTGACTGGTAAAAGATAAAGTCAACAAGAGTGTTTGTAGAGATAACCCATGGTAATACAAAGCAAAATATTTGTGGGTCAAAAGTGATGAGAAAACAATTACAAAATGTGTTTTGCGTTTGTTCTTCTTCCGTAGTTCATAAAAAAATTGTACCTAAATGAGCGTAGGCGTTTTACAACAAAACGTTATAGGGCCTAAATAGTTCAGTTTCCATGCTGTTATGGGTGTAATTATCGTAAATCTGTTAGTTTTAGATCAAATATCAGGGTCAAAATGCTTAAAATCGCAGAGCGTCCGTAGGCTTCGCCCCTTGCACCCCTACCACTTGGCCCTAAGGCGGCCCCTAGACCCCACGCTCTAGCATTAGCATCTACGGCGTCAAAGATTTTGTCAGGAAATATTCATTTACACCTGCCTCCCAGTAAAATTTCTTAGCTACGCCCTGTGTTTTTTTGTTATTACTTCTTGCGTTTGGGATTAGCTTATCATTATCAATGGCGACAAAATTGTTACGGAATTTACATAGCAATTGCCGGGAGGGGAGAAGGGGGTAACTTCCATTTGCGAGGTATGTGTATATGTGCCGCCCAGGCAGGTGCTTTTGCACCATTTTTTTAGTGCAGGGGTTTGTTAAAAATTACAAAAATTGTCTTTTTCATCATTTTCATAGTGCATGTTCCATAAAATTATACTGTGTTAATTTTGTACTGCTGGTCCATTTTACAACATTTTCTTTGAATACTCATACTGCAGGTAAGGGCGTAGCCAGTATTTTCATATTGGTGGAGAGGGGGAGGAATTGAATGTAGAAAGAAAAACGCGACAACAAGTACCCCCTGCCCTTGATGTTTGGACGCCAATAAAAGAC
>JAIGNY010001521.1:0-39681 GCA_020152595.1 Chiridota heheva
GATAAGCCATAATTGATGACACAGCTGTTCAAAGCACTGACAGATCAGGATTTTTGAAAATGTTGAAAAGCAATAAATTAAATCTTCAGCTTTTTTTGCCGCCGAAAATTCTCCACTGCTTATTTCTTCAACGAAAGCTTCTTCTCTTACACTTTACGGGCCTCTTACGTCCTGGGCCGCTAAGAAGCTGGGCCCCTTATGACCTTGGCCCCTAAGACGCTTGGCCAGAGATTTTTCGAAAGAAACCACTATACGTTAACAATTGTGAAAAGCAAAGAAGTCTACGGTCAGGTTTTATGGCGACGGAAAACCCGTCCCTGCCTATTTTGTAAACTGAACATCGATCCTAGGGCACCGAGGCGTCACACTTAGGGCACCAGATCCTAGGACACTAAGAGCCCCTAGGACATCATAGCCCCTAAAACACAAGGCCACCAGAACACCAAGGCCCCACCCCTAGGACACCGTGCCCCTAGGATACGAATGGCCCCTAGGATAGCGAGTCAGCCACTAGGTTATCGGACCCCCAGAACACCATGGCTCCTAGGACACCCCCCTAAAACAATAATTGTAATTATTTATAGCATGATTTGCTGTTTTACTTACCCCTCCCCCTCCCTTTCTCCCAGGTTTCCCTCATTCACTGCAACATTAACTCCATCATTGCTTTTCAAACAAACAATACCTTTGATAATGAAAATCAGTTACATCAAGCTAAAAATGAGTGTTTTTCAGCTGGACTTGAGTCTCCATTCTTTACTACACAGCGTAAATTTGTAGTGGAACTGGTATATAGGTTTCAATGCTAAGATAGTGGGCATAGGGTCATAGTTGGGGGCGTATGGTAGGCCCTATGGAGCGGATAGTTTGTCTTGCAGGGGCCATTCTGTGGGATGTACCTATGCATTTGAAATTAGTTTCATGTGGTATACCTCCATTCTTCGATCCAGTCTAAATTTGGGGGCCCTATGCAGCGGAAAATTTGTCTGGCAGAGGCCATTCTGTACTATCTGTGATGTACTTCATGTACTTGTTTATTTCAAATTAGTTTGAGGTGGTACCTCCAATGATTGATCGAGTGCATTGTGAGCCCTCTATTTAAGGTCCCAGGGGCCACACGCAGCAGGGGGTTTCCCGACAGATATCCATATCTGCGTATATTAGGTTACACCGTGAGTGCTCCTGTATTCAGATATTGGTACCTCGTTCGTTTGATCAAAATGTTCTGGGCTGCCGGTCTAGTATGGTGTTTAATGTTTGTCTTAAACCTTTTGGCAGTTTGGCAATAAATTCTTTTTCACTGTAATTTTAGCCCATGTGATATTGACATAAGCAATAACTTTATCAGGGATATTTGTCTTGCTTGGTGTATACTGAATTTTAGTAGCTATGATAATAAAAAGTTGTTTTCTTAATGACATATCATGGAACAACTCTCATATCCGTATTGATAGTAACCCAATGTTTATCCCGAGTCTTCATGCACGAGTTAAAGATCTACTTTGTGTAAATGGTTCTTTCCTAGCTTACGATGAACTTTGTAAGAACGGAAGAAAATGCCCTTCACTGTCTATTTTGGCATTTCAAAAGCTAGGGAATGACTTTGTCCAATTGTAAGTTTAACTGCTGAAGAGCTTTTAATTTCCCAAATTGTTAATTGTGATAAACCAAATAAGCAGGCCAGACCAAAGTGTGTGTGTGGCAAAGAAAGGGAGGGGGAGGGGGGGAAGGGGCCAGTTGACCTGGACCTTCAAATTCCAGGGGCCTATTCCTCTGGAAGAGGCAACTTCAGGGAGAACATTTGTAAAGTCTGATATTGAAACGAGATCATATATATTTAGTACTACTAATAAAAAAATATATGAGTGGTTTGAAATAGGGCCTACATTTCCGTCTGGCCCGGACCTATTACCAGCTCTGCACGGCCCTGCAAATAAGAGAGTATATGGTATCAGAGGCGGTGGAAGATGTTTGAATCTGAGAGGCACAGGATCTGAGGGGCACTTTCCAACTAATATTTTGATAGCAAATCAAAATATTACCTCTTCCAACGGAAAAATTTTGTCCCTTTTTTATCTATTTTTATTTACAGCTTCAACTATTTAGGTTTTTTCAATCTAACAAATATCATTATACAAAATCTACACAAAATTGAAATCTTATAGATCATAAATCTTAAAATCGGACGGATTTAGTCTTATAGATCATGATTAGCAAATTGTATTGATCACTATGAGTCAGAATATATTGAATGTCTTAAATGTGAAAAGCAAATTAGGGGTCCTTAGATTATTATTCAGAAGACCATCATTTTCTTTTCTTGCTGAGAATGAATGTGTAGCTCAGTATATCTTAGTATAAATTAGTCTCGATTGTCCAAATTCACACTCAGTCTTCAGCGAGTCGGTGGCAGAACCCAAATTAAAGGCGCTCCACGAGCATGACGAGTGAAATTTGTGGTATTTTGCTAACGTTTGTGTTATCTTCTAATCTGTCGATAAAAAGATCAATTATGATAGCTGAATATGGGGACTTTTATATGTTTTGATATTTTTAATAAGACTTGTTTATCGCTGTAAAGGGACAACTTTAAATCTTTACAAAGAAGCTGGGAAGAGCACGTCAGTTTATCCCATGGCCAAGGCCCGGTTCAAATTTTCCCATACCAAAGATTCCCTACTAATGAAGTTTGGGGTGGCTTGCACACTCCAAAATGTAGGGCTGTTGCCATTTGGCCCCCAACTTTGTCTTTAGGGGAAATTGACAATAGTGAATATATGCGCGCGAAGAGCGTGAAATTCGACAATGTTAGTCTTTTGATCTGTTTATGTCGATATTTATGTCACTTTCTTTAATGAAAACATTAGAAATGGCTTTGCTTAAAACCAAGAACGCTTCGACCGGCCCTCATAGAGAGCAGGGCCGGTCAAAGTAAAAGTTATCTTTTTCTTTATTTCCCAAAACCACAAAACTGTGATTTGTTCAACTCCATACAAGCTGTTCAATGAACCATGTGTTTGATTTCAACCCAATACAAAAGAGTTTTCATTAAGGGGAGCAGCATCTCCCAAGGAGTATGAAATGTCCTTTCAAGCAAACTTAATCTTGTGGAATGATGCCTAATATCATGGAAGTAGAAACTACTTCCATGCTAATATGAAGTCTGAAATTTGCACAACAAGTTTTTAAGCAGTGTCTGTACTAATGATATATGATAGGGTATGAACCATTTCTAAAAAGGGCACTTGTTTTCTTTGAAAGGGGACTTTTCTATCTGAAAAAAGGCAATTTTCCCTCAGAAAAAAAGGCACTTTTGGGGCACTTTCTAAACTTTGAGAAAAGTGGGGGGCATGTGCCCCCGGTTCCGCCACCTATGCATTGCTATATTTCTTGAGGAGTTGCGCTTCTTTCCTGTTGCAATCAACAAGTGGGAAAATGATTTCTTGGGTCATAATCTGATAATCTGGATTGGTTATTTATTTTTCGCAACTATAAAATAGCGATAAAAGAACAGGTATACAGCGAGCGACGAATAAAGAAATAGCCAATATCGAATTAGGAACTAGAAATTAATCATAAAAGAACAGATATATGGGAGTAACGAATTAAGGAAATAATCAATATCGAATTAGGAACTAGAAAATAACGATAAAAGAACAGATATGGCGAACAACGAATAAGGAAATAGTCAATATCGATTTAGGGAAAAATAAAATAACAGATAAAAGAACAGGTATACAGCGAGCGATTTAATTAGGAAATAGTCAATATCGAATTAAATTAGAAATAAATAAATAATTAAAAGAACAGTGTATAGGAGCAACGACATAAAGATATAGTCAATATCAATTAACTGATTAGGAACTAGGAAATAACGATAAAAGAAATGAATAGTGAGCGGCGAGTAAGGAAATAGTCAATATCGAATTAGGAACTAGGAAATAACGATAAAATAAAAGAACTTATATAGCGAGCAAAGAATAAGGAAATAGTCAACATCGAATTAGGAACTAGGAAATAACGATAAAAGATAAAGTATATAAAAAAATAGAGAAATAGCGTCGAATTAGGAACTAGGAAATAATGATAAACATAGTAATTAGAAACTAGCAAAATAAGAAAATAAAATATTGAATTAGGAACTAGCGAACTGAATTAAGAAACAGCAATTAGGAAATGGGAAATAAAGATAAAAGAACAAGAATATAGCGAGCTAATAAAGAAATAGCCAATATCGAATTAGGAACTAGGAAAAAATGATAAACAGTTAAAAGAACACATATATAGGAGCACAAATAAGAAAATAATCAATATCAAATCTAGGAAGTCGAATTAGAAACTAGATTTGAAACTAGGAATGAATGAAAAAGTGATAAAAGAATAGGAATATAGCGAGCGACGAGTAAGAATAAAGAAATAGCCAAATTAGGAAATAATGATAAACAGATAAAAGAACAGGTATATAGCGCCCAAAACGAATAAGGAAATAGTGAATATCGAATTAGGAACTAGAAAATAACGATAAACAGTAAAAGAACTGGTATATAGCGAGCAACGAATAAGATTATAATATCGAATTAGGAACTAGAAACTAGCGAATTGGGAATCGGCGAATTAGGACCTACACTCATAGAAAAAAGGTTCTACTTGGCACCTTTTACGGTTCTATAGCTATCATGTGTGTGGAACCCAATATGGTTCTTCAAGACACAGTAGATATGGGTTCCCCATAGAACTTCAAACTCCCCGAATCCAAGATTCCCCGTGGAACCTTGTAAGGCTTCTATAGTTTCTCAAAACCACAGAAAATACGGTTCTCCGTGGAACCTTTGGGGGCTCCTTATATATGTTCATATTCTTCATATGTGTTTTATATTGAACATTACGAGACTGAATCAAGTGCCATCCATCCTGTGTTGAGGCGAGATACATTTTTTACCATATTTAAAGGAATATCCCTGTGAATTTTCTTATATATGATAGAGAACAAGTGAAGAAACAAATTGGTGAAAAACCAATGTTGATATCTTATTTCGTTTAGAGCCAAGATAAATCTAAAGCCTATGTACAGATTAAGCTCAACAAAAAATATTTCTTTTCTTTAAAAGTGTGAGGCACATGTCATACAGTCATAAACAGATCTGGGCAAAGCATCTGTTCGAATAAAGTGCATACTCAATAATAGAACAAAAAATTTCAATGAATTAGAGAGAGGTAATTCGTGTTGAAAGAGATACGTACAAATTGTGGTGAATGTAAAATGATGACAATACACTTTACACTGCAAGGCACTGGTGAAATCTATGAACACTTAAAGTGCAATAACTCCTCAGCAGAATAAGATATCAATACGGTTTTCCCCCAGTGTGTGTTTTTCTAAATTATAGTCCTCTATCACATAAATAAAAATGTATTATTCCTTTTAATTTAAACCACAACTCGCAACCAGGCTCTTTCAATGTGATGATATATTCTTTGAGACTTTGCCTAATCTGCTAATGTTGACAGTATATTACAGCTTAATGGAGTGCGACATACAGACTAACTGATAGTTTACACTGATATCTCATTGCCAACCGCTCGACGACGAGTGAACACACAATTACAATGACGGGGTCGTCGCCTGCGTATTCGGTTATGATAGTAACAATGCTATCACGAAACGCTAAATAGACCCGAACGAGAACACAGACATAACATCGACAACCAAGTCAATGCCCACGGCCTTTGATAACCAGTTGTGGTGCACTGGCGTGTCTACCCAACCCAAGCTTGAACCCAGCACCTCGTGGTCTGTAGACATGTATGATTACCGCTACACCGCAGTAGGTAGACAACCTACCGCTCGGGTCATTAATTCCTTTATATAACTATTTTGCGGATGTTAGTGCCAATAAGTATAACGTTTATTCGCTGATATCCTAATAACATTGTTCAATGTGCGTGGCATTATCTGTAAAGTTTTTGTTAAAAACATGAATTCCAACTCAAGTTTGCTCCAAATTTGTAGATCATAATTTTATCCTTGATATGGGATTTGGCTCGGGTAATATTCTAAATTTCTGCAAGGTATCTATGCTAAGAATGCGTTTGTTTTTTTTTTTTTTTTTACGGGATTAGACATTCTATAGTCATACTAGAAACAAAATTTATCTGAAAATACTGCATTTTCATTGTAAACTAATAATTTATCGAAACAATTGTATATTTCAATTGATTTCTTCGCTCCGCTCTTAAGGTCAAAGCATTCAAGAAATAATTTGTCAATTACGTCAGATGCTTTTCTGAAAATTATAGAAAATTGTAAAGAACCCTTTACAAGCCGAAGGAACGCAGGTTTCACAATAAACCCTGACCAACCAGAAAGAACCCTTCTACCTCTCAAAGAACCTCAAGGTTATGTAAAGAACCTTAGGGTTCCAGAACCTTGAACTTTTTTCTAAGAGTGTAGGAACTAGGAAAGAGCGATAAAAGAACAGGTATGTAGTGAGCGACGAATAAAGAAATAGCTAATATCGAATTAGAAACTAGGAAATAATGATAAAAGAACCAGAAACAACGAATAAGGAAATAGACAATATCGAATTAGGAACTAGGAAAATAGACAATTTTATCGCAACATTAGGATATTCTAGGTTATAAACTAACTTTCACATGTGTGCGTGCGCGCGCGTGTGTGTGTATGTATGTATGTATGTATCATTTGATCGCGAGCAACGAATAAATAAATAATCAAATTAAACTTAGGAACTAGAAACCAAACACTCCATTTTATGGCTGAACAATATGGCTGCATGACTTCAATATTCTCGTGTGTTATAAATGTTTCTATTAATAGGAAAGCTTCCGGACTGATATATAATTGTGTGCGTGTGTGTGCGCGCGCGCGTGGGTGCGTGTGTGTATGTATGTATGTATGTACAGTATGTATGTATGTATGTATGTATGTATGTATGTATAGCAAGTGTATAGCGAGCAACGAATAAGGAAATAATCAATATCGAACTTAGGAACTAGGAACTAGGAACCAACTTCACACACTCCATTTTATTGCAACATCTGAACAATACGGCTGCATGACTTCAATATTCTTTAATAGGCATGCTTCCGGACTGATATATGTATGTGTGCGTGTGTGTGCACGCGCGCGTGGATGCGTGTGTGTGTGCGCGCGTGCGTGCGTACGTGCGTGCATGTATGTATGTATGTATAGCAAGTGTATAGCGTGCAACGAATAAATGAATAATCAATATCAAACTTAGGAACTAGGAAACGGCAAATTAGGAACTATAGGAACCAACTTCACACACTCCATTTGATCGCAACATCTGAACAACATGGCTGCATGACTTCAATATTCTCGTGTGTTATAAAGGTTCCTATTAATAGGCATACTTCCGGACTGATATTATGTATGTATGTATGTATGTATGTGTGTATGTATGTATGTATATATGTATGTATGTATGTGCATACGTACATACCACACCCTCGCGCATATGTATGTATGTATGTGCGTAGGTACATACATACATATGCGCGAGGGTGTGTCACGTATAACGTGTTGTGCTTGGCAGACAGTTTGTTTACTAAATATTGCAGCTGAAAGCGACCATGTTACATGAAGGCGACCAAGGTACTAATGATGAAAGAAAAATATACGATAAGCAAAATCTATGTTATCAGATAACCTGTGCTTATTTGTAGATTCTTAGGAATGCAGAGACCATCAGACAGAGAAAACTGGTGAAGTTATTGCGGATTAAACACAATTGCTGAAGATTGTAAATCACCGCCTCCCCCTCTCCACCCCACCCCCTCTCCACCCCACCCTCATGCTTTTACATGATTTTCCGTAGGCCTATTGTCAGAAAGCTAATTAAATGTTTGAATCAATCACAATAGGGATATGCCCTTGATATTATCAAAAGTATTATTTCGTTATTCGTTTTATCAATTGAGATACTCCAAAATTCCTTTTAGGTCAGTAATGATGAGTTTTCAGTCAGTTGTACCAGAAAATATTTAGGGTAGAGGACTTGTTACTTGTACTTAATGTAAATTATGTGAGACTTTCAACCCTTACCAAGTTTTAACCTTGAAATAGTATGGTATTTTAATGATTTTATCCCCAATTTTATCTAAATCCTAGACTCGATATTTATACTTTTTATTTGGAAAAAAATGAGATTTTTATTTTGATGGAATGTTTCTTCTCGTTGTTCTCTCGTCGATCAGGTTTGACAGCTGCCAAAATGTTCCAGATATGGTACGAAAAAGCAATGACCCACTAAGAAAACTGCTATTTTCCAAGAAACACGTAAGAGGTAGGTCATCAATTTGATCACACATTGGACAACTTGATACATTCTAATTTGATTTTAGGACTTGAATAGTAAAGTTTCTTACTTTCGGAAGCAATTGTTTGTATAGTCCAAGTGGTGTCCATATCTTACAGGTATTATCATCGTTTTTTACATTGGTTCTCTTAGCAGATTGTGGCAGTTAGTGTTTTTAATGACAGTACATGGCAGGGTGTCTAGAAAACACAGACCTGGAAAGCACAGACCTGGAAAGCACAAACCTGCAAAACACAGACATGGAAAACACAGACCTGGAAGAAAGTACAGACCTGGAAAAAACAGACCTATCCCAGGTCTGCGTTTCCAAGTCTGCGTGTTTCTGGTCTGCGTTTCCAGGTCAACAATTTCCTGGTGTGTGTTTTCCTGTTCTGTGTTCTCCTGGTGTGTTTTCCAGGTCTGTGTTTTCCAGATCTGGGAAACGAGACTCTGCCAAAGAACTTTCTCTTGCAGCCTCCTTTCATTAAGAAAAATCCTAGCATCTGGACTGTCGTGTCGCCATTGGTTTTGGTGTAGCTTCATAGCTTATTTGTTTTTCAGGATCGTGCCATATATGGTCAGCTAGATTATGATAAGCTTAACAGAGCACTAGACCGAAAGGTGTAAAGGGGTCCTCTCAAAAATCGAATGTTTATCTAGCACGCAACGGTATGGCAATTTTCCGGTAAATATGAATATTCAAGTGACCTTTGCCATCACGTCTTTCTAGGGCTATGGAAGCATGAAATTGATCGATATGTTGTGGATAATGCATCTGTAAAATTCTTAAAAACGGGACTCCTCACATTTCGGTCTAGTCCTCCTTTAGCGGTTGAAAACGCCAAGGGTGGATCCAGGGGTGATTATTTTGGGGGCAGTATTAGTTGCACCAGATTGTTATTGTATTCACACGGTTGCGTCGTAAAGAGACTCATGCGCTTAACTGCCTGGGGTCAGGGGCCCGCTTAAGGTCCCTTGGTGGGATCTATGGACGAAGCCCTGGTAGTGGTCCAAAGGCGACGCCCCCGGACGGTGATTTGGGGCATTTTGTAGGTCCAGAATGTTTCATTTTAAAAGATATTTTCTATTTTGCTCATACTTTTCCCCACGCCATCCACTCTGCAACTATGCACTGGATGTGGTATGAAAAGTCCATTTTAATATTACTGGAGACTGGTTACGTACAATTAGGTCTACGTAAAACATTAGAAAAGAACAGTGCATAACATCGGTGCCACGTGTAATTGGATGGGAGACCAATCACTAAGTAGTGCCAATGAATAATAATTAATTAAACTAATTCTCAAGTAACATACGGAAATTTGAGAAAATACAGTTGTCCTGAACTCAAAAAATGTGTAATATGCATACAAATGCATTGCCTAGGTAAGGACGTTGGTAAACCTGGCTTGGCACACCTTACTACGGATTTTTTGTTGTGGAAGGAAGGGGGGGGGGGGGTGGCCCCCGTTGGCCCCCCTGGATCCGCCCTTGGAAAATGCATGAAGTAGGTCGAAAGTAGGCCAAGTACGGGGTTCTGGTATTCTTCTATATTCTGCCGCAAATCAACACAAGTTTTCTTATCTTTTCTGATCTTTGTCTAATACACGGGGTCTTACTCTCAAGAAATAAAGAGAGCAGGAAGGAGGTTTTTCCTGCTCATTCGTGTATGCAAGAAACTATATATAACATATAAAAACATTAGTAAAGGCACTGCTTAAAAATTTGCCTGCAATTTTGAAGCAAAAAAATTAACCACATCATTCCACAAGATTAACTTTGCATCATAAGATTGAGATATAAATAGTTCTATACTCATAGTTCATTTCACCTTTCCCCAGCAGCAAAGACAAAAAATGCCAGCATTGATTACGGTTACTACTTATACTGCAAAGGATTGCCATTATACTCAGATGTTGTGTCACTAAAAATGTCATGTAGCACCAGTGGAAGTAGTTGTTTTCTCAAAGGAGCCTTGGAGAGGTGAAACTGTATACAGTTTTGTGGTTTGGGAAACAAAGAAATGTATAACTTTTTCTTCAACCGGCCTTGCTCCATTTGAGGGCAGATTGAGATGTTCCTGGTTTTATAATGCTCAAATTAAAGTAAAGCATATACAAAGTTAGTTGCGCCATTCGTTTGTGGTAAATATCCCTTCCAAGTTTCCACACACCCACACGCGGGATTTTGGTGGAGCAATTAAGGGGATTCCCCCTTTTTTCCCGAATTTATCTTTTAATGATGATTTTATGCATATTTGCGTAATTCCCCCTCCTCTCCCATTTTTGGCCGTCCCCTCCCCTACTTTTGGTAGGAAATTCCTGCCCGTACACACACCTATGTAGTCTCACACCCAAATAGTTATATTAATTTGCGATAGGTCTGCAGTGAAATACAATAAACGATTTCGTTTTTATTCAGAAAAATTGAAAATCGAATTTGAGCAAAACAAATGAATCTTCACAGTAATGCATCCAATCTCATGAAGTCACTATTCAGACAATTTCTATACAATGTACGTAACCATATGGCGCGCCGTTTTAACATTTAATACATAATTTTTTATATCAAGATTTGAATTCTTGATATCTGAAATATAACTTTTGATATCAATAATTCAATTCTTGATATCAAAAAATGAATTCTTGATATCAAAAATTCAATTTCTGATATCAGAAATATAATTTTTGATATCAAGAAATGTCAGGTTTAAAATGATATATTAAAATATCAAAAGTTTTGATATCAAGAATTAAATCTTCGATATCAACAATTCAATTCTTGATATCAGAAAATGATTTTTTTATATCAGAGAAATGAATTTTTAATATCAGACAATCGTTTTTTTATATCAAAAATTTAATTTGTGATATCCAAAATAAAATTCTTGATATCAAAAATTCATTTTCTGATATCAAGAATTGAATTCTTTATATCGGAAATTTAATTCTTAATATCAAAAATTCAAATTATCGATTTTAAAAATTCAATTCTTGATATCAAATGAATTTCTGATATCAAAAATTCTTTAATTACGACAAGTAACTAGATTGAGAAATCATTCCCAATAAGCGACCTTCCAGTTTGGGCCTGGCAGAGCTAGTGATACCAGGGAGTTGTCAGGGTGATTCTGATAGCAGCTAACGTATGTTGTGACATGCACAATTTGGCTGTATTTTTCTGTACTGGTACTTATGGTCAGCCGGCGCGGCTGGGACTGTCAGACTGTGGTCAACATTTCCTACTAAAGTTATTTTATTTTATTTTCTCCCATGAGCTGGCAGTGATGGGCTTAGGGGTCTTCTTCTTGGCCTGAAAAGCTGTCTCGTATTTTCCAATAAATTGTCTTAAAAGTCCTCATTATCATTTGTATTTGCAACAGCAGCTTGCACATTTTCTGCCAAACGCAAAAGATGATACATGATCTTACGAGTAAACGATTAGACTAGAAGTTAATTGTTGCATATGTGTAGGTGTACGTACGTCTGTTGTACGTGTAGTTTAATGTATGCAATATGGGTTTATACAGGCAGACAGAAGGTACATAGCTAGTATATGGCAAGTTGGCAACTTCAGAATTATCTGCAATATGAGCTTATACAGGCAGACAGGAAGTACATAGCTAGTACATGACAAGTTAGCGACTTCAGAATTACCTGCAATATGGGCTTATACAGGCAGACAGGAGGTACATAGCTAGTACATGGCAAGTTGGCAACTTGAGAATTACCGCGCATTTTCAATCATACCACCGGTGACGTTACTTTTACTTCTCAATTCGGATACACACCGTCAAAATAGAATGTTTGATGTGTGGTAATTTGGATTTTTTGATATCAGAAATTGATTTTCAGATATCAAAAATTCAATTTTGATATCAAGAATTCAATTTCTGATATCACAAAATGAATTTTTGATACGGATATTTAATTCTGGATATCCAAAATTATATTCTTGATTTCAGAAATAAGAATATATTTTAAGATATTAGCAAAAAGATTTTTGATTTCAAAATTAGTTAATCTGATATCACAAAATGAATTGTTGATTTAGGTAATTTAATTCTGGATATCAAAAATCTAATTTTTGATATCAGAAATAGATTTCCTGATATCAAAAAATAATTTCTGATATCAGAAATTCTTTTTCTGATATCAGAAATTATTTCTTAATATCAGAAATTCATTTTCTGATTTGCTAAAACGGCGCGCCATACGCACGTACTTATGCATGCTTAGATGAGTACAAAGGAACGTCGGCGGCGTTGGTGTGATTCCACTGCATGCATGTAGTATGAGTTCAAACTGTCTCTTTTATATTCCACTGTTTGTTTAATCCTTAAGAATCAATCCATTGCCCGGTAATTTCAAAAAAACAACACAATGGTGTCATATTATTTTTTGATTTGTTTTAATTCTTTTGATTTATTTTGAAAATTCAAAATACGTTTTCAAAGTTCGTTGATAGCAAGGAGAATGTCACTTTCAATGGAACCTATTGAGGTTCATGAAATGTTATTAGGATGTTCCAAAAGAAACTTATTCTGATCTATTAATGAGTATGTGGTGACTTGCAACAGAAAATGAGCCATATAGGCATATATCTAACGGCATGATAGGCAGGGCGGACTGGCCAAAATCATTCCACCGATCCAGGACCGGCATCCAATTTTATAGTGAAGCCGGCCCACAGTATACAACCTACCGCTGGCCTCAACCTCCATTCGGGAGACTACTGGCCGATGACGATGATGGTGTCGGTGGCTCTGGTGGTGATGATGACGGTGGAGGTTGGCGGTGATGATGAAAAAAAATGACCCCTTTCTTATTTTCCCCACTTATTCTACTCTGGCCACGTATACCTCTCTATATGCTCCCACGCAATATTCCCCCAAAAGACTGATCAGAGGTTCCAGTCGCCGCAGTCGGAACAAATAATGCAATGCATTTTTCAGTTTAGAGGCAGAGAAGTATACAATTGCAGATTTGCAAGCCAAAGTTGGAGATTGGATTTCTCGTCTAAAATAGAAAAAAATCGATTGAAAATGGATTATTCAGTTTTATACCGACCTGCCGACAGAAAAGGGCATAAACGATCTGTTTTACGAGAATTCACTGTGGGAGCCTGAGGGGAGTTTGCTCCACACTGAGTGCGCCACCTAGTTATCTTTTCCAAATCTACCCATAGTTTGGCATTGAATATGAAAATAGCAACAACAAAAAATACCTCTGTGATATAGTTGAAAACTATCACCAATTCAAGGAACTTCTGACTTCCCTTTTCCAACTAGTTCTATATAATACTGGGCTAATCCATTCCATATCTAGCAACGTGCAAGGGAGGATACAGGGCTTGAGGTGGGGGGGTTCGTACATAACCTTTTGAAAATAATTTATAACACTAAAACCATTACTTGTTATGCTCCTTAAAGTTTCAAACAGTCAGACCCGGGTCAGATTTTTCCTCTCTATTTTCTTTATTCTGAAAACCTTACTTGTTGTGGAAGTTGGTGCTGAGTATCATATTAGCAATGGATGAAGTCCTTATTGTGTGGTTATTTTAATTAAGATAAAGTGGTCTCACTATTTGCTACAGTAAGTTTGTGGTTATGATTTGCTGGAACAAACTTTCAAGGAGAAGGACAAGTCATGCATATATTTTCACACAACTAAATGTTATCAGTATAAGTATAGGAGAGGTGGGGAGTGGGGGGGGGGGGACCTTACCTTTTGGAATCTTAAGGGTATTTTGGTGCCCTCTCCACCCCAAAAATAGTTCATAAGATAAAAACGCTGGGGACTACTCAATTGCATGCACCGTTTTGAAGCACCCCCACTCCGTAATCCCTACGCTTCGAGTAAATTTTGGTCTGTAATACAACAACAAAAATGTGTCAAACGCTAAGCTTCCGGTGGCGTCTATCAGGACTTCGACCCTGGATTTGACAGTTTGACACAATATTTAGTACTTAATTCTCTGCTATCAAAATCGCGCAAATGCAGACTTTCGATTTGACACATATTAAAGAAATTTTCTGCTATCAAAGACTTCAAAAGCTTCCAGGGGGCTCGCCCCTAGGCTCCCACGAGGGCTTCATCCCTAGATTTAACACAGTTTTAACAATTTTTTTGCTACCAAAATTACCAATACCACAGGGCTTTTGATGCCCTGGATTGCCTACCTCTTTGTAACACACCTAAGGAGTGACCACTATATCTGTATATAGCACGGGAGTAAATATTTCACCAGTGGCGTAGCTAGGTTGTTTGACCCCCCCCCCCCTTCACACACACACACACACACCCATACGTGTGTAGACCCTACAACTAATGACGTGGTGTAATCCTATATAACTGGTGACCTACTGTATCACCCATACATGTGTAGACCCTACAACTGGTGACGTATCAATAATCCTATAACTGGTGACATATCACCCATACATGTGTAGACCTACAACTGATGACGTGGGCGTAATCCTATATAACTGGTGACCAATCAATATACAACACATACATGGGATGACGGTATTAGGAAATTATGTAACACTGTATTTTAACTTATCCTATCTAACAGGTGACATGTACCAAAAATACTGAACTTTAGTAGTGTTTTAGTCATAATAAATTTGAAAGCAGCCATTTTTAGAACTAAAAACAACCGAGGACGTCATCGGTTGTGTGCGTGTCATCGCTTTGAAGGTTTGCAAACATACAAATGTCATCATTTGGTGGGTCTAAACCAAGCACACACACACACACACACACACACACACACCATTACAGATCATTTTCGGATATCTTGAGCAAAAAGGCGTAAATTTGGTAACTCTAAGCCTAATTTTAAAATTCGCAAATTTTGTGATTGCTTTCCCCAAGATGACTAGTGCAACTGGACTCTATACTAACAGCGATAGCTTTCATCAAAACATGCTGAGTTTCTATTTTGTAAATTAGAATCTGCACAATTTTACGTGTTTTAGGAAATATTCAGCAAAGGGAAAAGGCAACCCCCACCCCTCCTTAGCAACGCCACTTATTTTCCCCATTCAAACCTATAATAACACCAATTTTGGAGAACTTTCTATGACGTTATAAAAAAAGGATTAATGTTTTCCCATGAGAGTAATTTCACTCAAGGGTAGTGGTGTGTCTAGAAAAACAGACCTGGAAAACACAAGACTAAAGACCTGGAAACACAGAACCATGTTTGTTAAAAACAGGTCTGTGTTTTCCATATCTGTGTTTTCCAGGTCCTTGTGTTTTCCAGGTCTGCATTTTCCTGGTCTGTGGTTTCCAGGTCCTGGTGTTTTCCAGGTCTGCGGTTTTAAGGTTTGCGTTTTCCAGGTCTGTGTTTTCCAGATCTGCGTTTCCAAGGTCTGTGTTTCCCAGATTTGTGTTTTCCAGGTCCTTGTGTTTTTCGGGTCCTTGTGTTTTCCAGGTCCTTGTGTTTTCCCGGTCTGTGTTTTCCAGGTCTTCGTTTTGAAGGTTTGCCTTTTTCAAGAAAGTTTGTTTTTCTTTCTTTTTTCGGATGTCACAGAGGTCTTTCTTGTGACCACTTTCATGCAAAAAAATTGTGGTGTAATGATGGTTCTTTGCTTTCTTTGGTAATTATGAAGAAGAACAAATCAAATTGGAAATATAAAAGAAAAGACTTGGAACAAACTGATTTATGCCCATATTCAAAAGTTATCAATCTTTGAATGAGTCACTAAGGTAGAAATTGGACAAATGGATGATCTCATAACGTGCATGCATGCTGTATGTCTCTAGCAGGGAGAGACTTGGGCATACAGATTCTGCTTCCCTTTTCACACTGCTGTAAATAGGAGAGCTACTGTAGCCAGCAGTGGGGACATAATTAAGACGTGATGACTCCTCAAGTGCTACGTCCGAGTCAACATACTAGACAAATAATAACAGCCATCTGACTGACAAGATTTATTTAGTTGTTATCAGTTAATAGAGCTGGAGAAATGACTAAAGAGGGTAATACTTATTTTTAGGTGCAGCTTTGTAACCGTTTGAAACTTAAAAAACATGA
Source organism: Chiridota heheva (assembly GCA_020152595.1). Taxonomy (NCBI): domain Eukaryota; kingdom Metazoa; phylum Echinodermata; class Holothuroidea; order Apodida; family Chiridotidae; genus Chiridota; species Chiridota heheva. The sequence goes on from JAIGNY010001521.1 coordinate 16,383, forward strand.
CTTTCTGACGTCAGCAAAGATGTTTTTGATTATGACTTCTTGACGTCATCAATAGTATTAAGATGTCACCATACTCTCATAAAGATAGATATATCATAAATAAGACATTTTTTCATTATCAAGCAATATGAAATAACACACAATCATGTTATGACCAGGCCTGGTTATGACGTCATGAATGACGCTAATACGTCATGTATAAGGTCATAACCTCACGTGGGACACTTGTCAGTGCTAAGAATTATTACTGTATTTAGATATTAATGTCAACATATAATATTTACATTTAGAGTGGTTAGAAACTTGAATTTAACCTTTATGTGTAGATATTAGCCATTTTTAACACTGGTGGCCATCTGTTTTATGACGTCATAATCATACCCTTTGCGTTCGTCTGATTTCAGAAAACTGAGTATGTTGTCCTTCAGACTTTATAGTATAGAAAAAACACCATAAAACGTTTTCTTGCATTTTTTGGGTTGTGTGTCAAAATGATCTGACTAAGATGCTTAAAATAAAGTATTATAAATCGCAAGACCGAAATATTGTCAGAGATATAGGTGTCAAAGAAAAAGACCTGGCAGTGGCGGATCCATGGGTGTAATCATGGTTCGTCCGGGTCGTTTGGCCCCCCCACCCCGCTACGTCACCGACAACAAACGCTGTAACAATTGCATGAAGGACGTACCTCCTTGATTGAATACTAAACTCAACTTAAGTATGCCTTGCTTTACTGTTTGAAACACTATAGGAAAATTTCAGTTTTAAGATCTTTATGAAAACAAAATCATTTTTCTTTTTTTTTTTTTTTTGCCGACAATGCTTATTAATGATGTTTGAGGTCCATCCATGTCTTCAAAAACTGTTTTTACGGTGATTTTAATAACTTTTATCGAAGCATTTACTGGACTATTTTTCATTGCGTAAAAATCGGCTGACGAGCTTTCCAAAGCATGGTCAAAGTTCAAAACATTGCTATCGGGGCTATTACATTTTTAGTAGGGGTAATTACTATTATAAGTATATACTATTATATTATCTAAACATTATTACATTATTATGTTATCTAAACATTATATTATCTAAACATTTCTTGATGTTTTATTTATTAGTTTTCACACACAGAAATTTACTTAAACTATTTAATAAAATTAAGAAAACAAATATTGTCAGCGAAAAGTCAACCTGCAGTTTAATGGAACATCCCAAAACTTATTTGCGGAGGTTTTAATACATGTAATAGTCGAAAACAAATGTGCGGCGACTAAGAATGATGGCCACCAAAACATAAATTAGAGAACATTTTTTGAAAAATGTATTACTTAAAGTATAAGAATATCCAAAAAGGTGAGTTATTTTTCAATCATAAACTTTCTACATTGGTGAATTATCAAAAACATAGGAATTGTAAACCGGCTATATAACAACCCTCGTACAACAATCCCAATGTCATCCGTACTGAGGGATGTGTATAATAACTAGCAACGACTATACCATCCTGGTATTTATGCAATACGGGGGTGAAACTTGTATACAATCTTAAATGTGAGTTTATCATAGAGGAGACATATTGAAACATTGACCAACCATTTCAGTTTTCTTCTATGAATGTCAAAATTAGAACATGAACCATTTCATAATTTAACATCGGAGATAGTTCAAAAATCACATGTGCTGTATTTTGCTTTAATTTGGCGGATGGGGGAGGGGGGGGGGGTGCATTTTCTCAATGCGACTACTACCCCTAGTGACACCACAACATAGATTAATATCCCTTGAAAGCTGATAACATGATGGACGTTATTCAAATACAAATTAATCACATAAAAACGCGATGCGACTGATGGATACATAGTCAATCCGGTTGACGCTTCCGCGGTCGGGAGATCTCCTGATTATGAGAAAGCTTGCGGAGTGAACGGAATTTAAGCTATTTAAAAATATGCAGCCGTTAAGTGATATAGTAATGTTTTTCTAGTGTATTTTGTGTTTTAAATGGTAAATGTGGCGGCAGTCAAGGGATGAATTCAGAGGCGGCGGATAATATTTTTTTTTACCATGAGATAATAAATTATGGTGTATTTGAAATATCATGCAACGGGGTAAGATTGCATTGGTTGACATGCTCACTTGCCTTTGGGGTAAATAATTAGTTCCGTACTATATAATGGGTTACATATAAGCATGTGTAATGAACGGAGTTTTAACGGTTGCGCAGTCGTTAAGTAATATCATAATGTAATTTGTGTGTATTTTAAGAGGTGAATGCAGGGGCGGTTTCAGGGTACGACCGATTCAGAAGAGTGTGGGGAGGAAAGGGGGCAGATGATATTTTTTCTGCATGAGATCATTCTTAAGTTATGATGTATGAAATCTGATGCAAGGGGGTAAGATTGCACCGAGTGATTACTTGTGGTCATAATACTCCAATACTCCTCTATGTATTTGAACTGTCTGACGGTACGTAGCGGTTGCTGTTTGCTGTAATCCAGGGCGGACCCAGAGGACGTCTGGGGTGCGCAGATTTTTCCAATGATGATGTTTATACTCTTAGATTATTCTTGAGCTATGGTGCATGAAATATCATGCAACAGGATAAGCTAACAGAGTATTCAAACTCTTCGTGTCTCAATTAAGTTAAGGAGAAAATGCTTGATGAGTTGTTTAACACTCGGTCAAGTAGTATTGACTGAACTGTCTCGCGATAGTGGCTGTGAACACTTGATGTATCAGTTGCTCATGTACACGTGCTGAGTGTGTAAACAAGCATAAGAGGGCATACTTGTGACTTTGGGCTCAAAAACGCACCAAAACTCTCTGGTGGGTCAAAGAAATGCACTTTATTTATAGAGCACAATTCTTCAAACTTGGACCAAAAAACTTCAACTTTCGGCCAAAAGTCTTCAATTTCAGATTAAACACTTCAAATTTGGACCAAAAATCTGCAATAATCAACCAATCATCTGCAATGTTAGACCACAAGTTTACAATATTTGCGAGGAAAAAATCTTCAAATTTGGACCAAACAGCCAAAAATCTTTGCACTGAAAATATTATATTTCTATAAACAATTAACAATTAATTTCCCAATTAATAATAAACGCAATTTCCTGAAAATCAACCATGCAATCTTACCCCGTTGCGTGAGATTTCATACACCATAACTGCTTTTTGAAATTCACCGTCGCAATTTTGAGAAAATGAACAAAACAGACTGCCTATAATCTGTTTTATTAATTTTTTCAATAAGGCAACCGTGAATTAAAAAAAACAGGGGCAAAAAGTGTTGAATATCTATTTACTATCAGTCCCCAAAATTTCAGGACATCCATTGAAATTTTGGACAATCCGGAGCGGAAAATGAGAAACCTCATATGTTTAGTGTGGGCTAGTCAAATGTGTAGGCTTATGCGATGATGTAATACATAAAAGTACCCAATTTTTTGGGTATTTCAAAGTATTTAGTTTTTTGGGTTGCTCCCGAACTGTTCCTTTCCTAGAAATGGTTTTCAGTTTTGGACAAATATCTTCGATTTTCAAGAAATATCCTTTGAGTAATTCTCTTCAGTTTTTCAGCAAAATTTTTTTTTTTTTTTGAGGATATTTTTCGCAATTTTCGGGAAGTTTTTATTTGAATTTAAAGGCCAGTTGTCGTCTTCAACTTACAACGCAAATATCAATTCGTTTAATTTGATTGGTCGAAATGCGATGTTCCAATGTGCACTTATACTGATAGGCCAATCAGTGATCGTTTTGGAATAAAATGTACGCCGCCACATTTTAATCACGATAGATGGCCTTTTAACCAACATTTTACGCCTCTTCTTTCCAGTCCACCGGTTGCCCCACTTATCAGCTTATCTTCCATTGATGATGACAAAACTGCCAATAAAACACGTTATCAAACATCATCTCTGATTTGGTTTGGCTTGACCCCCACCCCCCTCTTATTTTGTAACCTGACTTTGTCCATAAAAATCGTATAAAACTGGATACATATGAGCTGCTTACGTTTAAACACGTGTACAAGGTCACTTTTAAAATAATCTTCAGTTTGGACCAAAAATATAATGACAAAACTGCTCATGAAACTTATTATTATTATTAAACAGAAGGTGTGGCGGGATGGGGCCGGTGGGACCACAAATCTTCAATTTAGGACCAAAATCTTCAAGTTTGGACCAAAAATCTCCAATTTTCAACCAACCATCTGAAATCAACTTGGAATGCAAACCAAAGAAAGTTCCTGGTTACAAGCGGAAAATTGTGCTGGTTAATTTAAAGGTCATTTATCGCCTTTAACGTGGACTGAATAGATTTCATTTTGTGTGTTTTGGAATAAATTGTACGCCGCCACATTTTATCACGACAGGCAGTATCGCCGAGAGCCAAGGCGGGCCCCGGGAGTATCTTGGACACACGGGCCCTTATGATAAGTCAAAGCTCTACTTTTTACACATCTTGAGGTAATACAACCAGGCGCGTTTATTAGACAATTCTTATTGCGGGGCTGTAAAATACAAGATTCACCAATGAAAAAAACAATCTCCCTGAGCTGCTGGAAGGATTTCACCCCGGTTTGGGAGATAAAATTGATAGATTATTAACATATCAACTTGAGAAGAATTGATAAAACTGAAGGAAAAACAGTATAAAACATTTTGAAGAGTTTTGCAAGATTTCCTAAAATTGGAAGAAAAATACCTGAAAATTGACAAGAAATGAAGGAAATTTTTTGAAATTTAAATGAAAATTATGCAAAAATCAAGGAAGATTGCCTGAAAAGGTAAAACAAATTCCGAAAAATGAAGGAAATTTCTCTGGGGAAACTGATACCAGAGAGGATTTCACTTCGGTTGTATCCTTTCATCTAGGTTCGGAGGTCAAGCTGGAAAATTTCTAACATAGAATTGGTAAAATTGCAGAAAAAAACTATTACAATTATTGGAAATTTTAGAGGTATTTAGCAAGAATTCCAGAAAATTGAAGAAAATTTAAAAACAAATTTTGCGAAAAAAACTTGGGCAGATACTGTACTTTAACATATGAATACATTACACAGAGAATTCTGCTTTGGTCTTCTGTCGAAAACGAAGTTAATACAAACAAAGCTCAAGGTTACAACCTCACCCATCCTGACCAACATGCCATCCCATTTTCTGTCCCACGTGCCACCCCACCCTACCCTAATACATTTCCATGAAATCCCCCCCTCATCCTAATTCCTACATCTACTTATCATCATGTCATCTTCAACCCAACATTTTGTTTAATTTATTTTCATACCGAAGACACCTAATTTTAAATTCTATTGAGGCGATGAAGCTTTTGCTTTTTTATTCATGACAAGACAAACATTTTGATTGCCACTCATGTCAGAAAATTCATTACCATAACAAACAAAGACATCCAAAACTTTAACCAACAAACAAAGAACACTTTAAACGGACGCCGACGCCAAAGGCCGGTGCCGACGCCAAAGGCCGGTGCCGACGCCAAAGGCCGGTGCCGACGCCAAAGGCCGGTGCCGACGCCAAAGGCCGGTGCCGACGCCAAAGGCCGGTGCCGACGCTAAAGGCCGGTGCCGACGTCAAAGGCCGGTGCGACGCCAAAGGCCGGTGCCGACGCCAAAGGCCGGTGCCGACGCCAGAGGCCGGTGCCGACGTCAAACGTTGGTCCCGACGCCAAAGCCAAACGCCGGTGCCGACGCCATACGCCGGTGCCAACGCCGGTGCCAACGCCGGTGCCGACCCCAAACACCGGTGCCGACGCCAAACGCCCGCATAGTTAACATAGCTCCACTGTTCTTCGAATAGTCTAGCTAAAAAACGGCTACAAGCAAATATGCTTTCTCCGTGATATACACTACAACATCAATAATATGAATGCTACCACAATAAGAGAACATGGAAATATTATCAAAGTCACTCCTATGTGAATTTATGAAAGCCCTCCCATTTATGTTCTAAAATTTAGCATTTCATTGTTAAGGTTTAAGGATTCACTTGCATCGCTCTCTGATAAAGAATTGGAAGTAATGTTGTATTTTTCTTATTTCATAGTCGTTCACAATACAACTATTTTGGATCATGACACAGGGAGATTTCGTGAAGCCACAGTAAGTACCTGCAAGCTGATCGCATACCCTATTTGACATTGTCCCACAATAACCAGTAAGAATTTCAGAAAATAGGCTTCCAATTTGTAGTGTCAAAGTAATCAGTGTCTGTTTGGAACTCCATGGGAAGAACAAGCCTGTCATTTTTTGACCAAGTTTGTCATTTTTTGACCAAGTCTGTCATTTTTTGACCAAGTCTGTCATTTTTTGACCAAGTCTGTCATTTTTTGACCAAGTCTGTCATTTTTTGACCAAGTCTGTCATTTTTTGACCAAGTCTGTCATTTTTTGACCAAATCTTGGTCTGTATGTGACCATGTTAGGCCAAGATTTACACAGGTCGGACATTGTCGGAGGTTGTCTTGGTTCAAAGCCATTAAAAGAGCATGCCTGGCAGAAGTTTTATCAGTGCAAGATACTAAATTGTTCTTGAATAGTTAGGCCTACATATCCCTAAAAAAACCCAGGCAATTTTAGGTGACAGGCCGGAAATTGGTCACATTTTTTGTGTAAATGATATAACAAAACTAATGTCGAGTGACATATACTCATATACTATTAGCCTATAGTTGCGTCCAAATTCGAATAGCCTTTTGAAGATGATGTGCGCAAATTTCTTAAACTCAGGTATGATGAAGGGACAGACAATTTATGATGCATAACCGCTGCCAATTATCTTTCGAAGTTTGATTTTTGCAGAGTGTGTGAATTTTGACTATGAAACTTCCTATTTTTGCAGGTTGAGGAAGTCAGTGCTGTTGAACTATCTCTAAAGAAGGCGAAGAATCGCTTCACATCAACTATTGAAACAGCGGCAAAAGAAGGTGAATAATTGTTACTGTTTTTCTTGATATTGAATGATCCTTTGTAGAGTGTGTAGTTGAAACGTAAACAATTGGTACTAGTTCTTTGTGTTCATTATTACTGGTTGTGGAGTATCAGATAAGTAGGAATTCTTAGCGGATGATATAAATGACCTTACATTTTTATGTCCAAACTTTGTTACACAATTATTACAGAATATACCGTCACAATCAATGTGTAACTAAGTCATATAGTTTCATAGAGACAATGTATGACTGTATTAGTACATTAATGGATCAATAATATGGTTAATGTTGCTAGCAATTCACCTCTCAGTTTTCATTGAACTGCTTTTTCACGCTTAAACCTTTATATTAACAGCCTACATTCACAGCGTAAAAAGAACGTGTAAAACTGAGATTTTAATAATGTATAGGCAGGCCCTATATCCTACATTGCACCTCCTATATGTCTGCGGTATGGGCCGGGGTATTAGAGACGGTACCTAACCAAAAATGTAAGGTGTTGTCAAAATCTGACATTCTAAGATAAATTCTTCCAGGGAAACTCTTTTATACAATGGATAATTTAGATTCACAGATAAACTTTTCTTTTTGTTGAGAAAATATCATTCAATTTATTGTTCACATCTTCTTATTTAAAACGTAACCAATTGAGACTTAGAGATACATTTGCATATGTCAGACGCATTACCTAATATTGTGTTTTCATGAATTCATTATTTAAGTTCAAAAGCGTAGTTTTAAATTCATTTTGTATTTTTTCCTCCTTCAAAATGTAAATGAACAAGCTGCGGTAGAAATAGGAATGTCTCCAAATGAAGAGTTTATTTTCGCAAATTGCTCGTCAAATTGTCATCCATAGAGATTATACCTAGAGATTATTACATAAAATGGTTCAAAAAAAAAAAAAAACTGTCGGGCTCTCATTAAGCAGGGGATCAATCTAGGTAGGGATCCATGGTCAAAACTGCCCCTCTTCAGCAAAGAAAGAAATTAAAAGCATCAAATTGCTCTTCAGCAAAGAAAGAAATTAAAAGCATCAAATTGCTCTTCAGCAAAGAAAGAAATTAAAAGCATCAAATCGCTCTTCAGCAAAGAAAGAAATTAAAAGCATCAAATCGCTCTTCAGCAAAGAAAGAAATTAAAAGCATCAAATCGCTCTTCAGTAAAGAAAGAAATTAAAAGCAAAGTAAAGAAAGAAATTAAAAGCATCAAATCGCTCTTCAGCAAAGAAAGAAATTAAAAGCATCAAATGTCTCCAAATGAAGAGTTTATTTTTCAGCAAAGAAAGAAATTAAAAGCATCAAATCGCTCTTCAGCAAAGAAAGAAATTGCATCAAATCGCTCTTCTTCAAATTGTCATCCATAGAGAAATTAAAAGCATCAAATCGCTCTTCAGTAAAGAAAAAATTAAAAGCATCAAAATGGAAATTAAAAGCATCAAATCGCTTTCAAAAGAAAAAATTAAAAGCATCAAATCGCTCTTCAGTAAAGGGGATCAATCTAAAGAAAGAAATTAAAAGCATCAAATCGCTCTTCAGCAAAGAAAGAAATTAAAAGCATCAAATCGCTTTTCAGGGATCCAAAGTCAAAAGAAATTGCATCAAATCGCTCTTCAGCAAAGAAAGAAATTAAAAGCATCAAATCGCTCTTCAGTAAAGAAAGAAATTAAAAGCATCAAATCGCTCTTCAGTAAAGAAAGAAATTAAAAGCATCAAATTAATCACAAAATATCAAAAGAAATGATACAAAAGCCACCCATTCTATACTTTTGTCTACCTACTGTGGTGTAGCGGTTATCATACATGTCTACAGACCCTGGGTTCAAGCCTGGGTTGGGTAGATACGCCAGTGCACCACAACTGGTTATCAAAGGCCGTGGACATTAACTTGGTTGTCGACGTTATGTCTGTCGGTGCGTCGTACCTGTGTTCTCGTCCGGGTCGACTCGTATTAAGCGTTTCGTGATAGCATTGTTACTATCATAACCGAATACGCAGGCGACGATCCCGTCATTGTAATTGTGTGTTCACTCGTCGTCGTCGTCGACTTTTGGCCCGAAGTATTCACACCGAAAGTTGATATGTAGATCATGTGTGCGTGTGTGTGCATGTTGGGGGTGGGGAGGGGGTTGCTAGTGCAAGTAAATGGTGAATGATGATATGAAATCATGAAATGAAGGTCGAAAATGTTGCACCTCTCCTTTTCGCCCCTCTTCTTTTAAAGGTGAATGTCACAGTTGAAAGCCACCTTTAGGTTTAGCACACTGAGTCCCCCCTCCAAGCATCAAGACACTTGTTTCGAAAGGTTTGACTAAAATCTAAAAGATGGTGCTCGGTATGATATGCAGTAACAAGCACAAACACACACACACACACACACAAACACACACACACACTCCCCATACACTTCGTAATTAATGGTTAATTACATTAAATACTTAAATAGAGTTGCATCATTAATTCATACATTGTTATTTATTCCCATATTTACATTAAATAATTGTATCATTTTTAAGTGCGTCTTTAATGAGTATACGGGGATGGACCTCATGTAATCGCTGGCTTCATTCTAAATGTGTTTCAAGTCCTTGACTCACAAAGTGGCAAAACATTTTCTCTTTGATATATTTAGCCTTTGTGTCTAATATGTAAAAATGGACTTCAGGTATTTATCTGTTTCTTCAGATCATGGGCGGCTCGCCATAGAGGAAAAGGGTGCACTTGCCCCAATGATTTGCTAATCATTGTTGTTTAAGCATGCATGAATTATATGTTTAAATAAACGGATGTTTATATTTTCCCCTCCCCCAATCTCGCTTTTTCCATCCTACTAAAATCCCTTATAGCCACCCATGCTTCAGATATTTATGTACCAAGTTACAGACGTTGAAGCTGATAAAATATTTCAACATATAAGAGTTTGTAGGACGACTGAATATGCAAGTTAAAAAATTCATACGATATGGACTTTCTTGCTAAATGAATTGTAATGGGTGTACACCTATGCAATTAAATCATATTTGTATCAACTTCTTGAGACCTAAGCCTGTTCTTACCATATTCCTTCTTTACAGAGCCCGCATGAGCAAGCGAAAAATACAACACGTTGATGCAGAAAAACTCCAGTGCCCTTTCTGTTACACCATACCTTTAAAAATTAAGCAACTACGTTGTGGTCACTCAATTTGTAAATGGTGCATAGAACGCTTGGAAAAGAAGGAATGTCCATATTGCAAGAGTGAAATAAAAGATGACATATCTCAAATTCCCGATAACCACGAGGTTGTAAAGCTGGTCCGTGAATTAGGTGCTACCAAAGAAATCTGCCCGGACCACAATTCATTTAATTTGCATTTTTATTGCAAACTCTGCAAAATAAGAGTTTGCACAGAGTGTATTGCACATAAACACACAACAGGAGAACATTCAATTATTTCAAAATTTGATCAAGACGAAAAGTCGTTAGCGGAATTTTGTAATGTGTTGGATAAACTGCAAGAACTTGAAAATATCTTAGATAGTTGACTGGCCACATAGACATCAGGGGTGAACCTAAGGTAGCATACTCCGTTTGGGGAGTAGGGGTATAAAATCGTGACAAATTACATGCATGTAAGCTATGCGTTCTAGGGGCCTCCTAAATCTACCCCACTGCGATTTTAGGTACTTGAATGGGTAAATTTCAAATAGCATAGATTATAAGTACACCTACATGTAACTTCTTCTCTCTACTTTAATTGCACCATTTTCTAAAAATAAAACTACAAGGCAAGAATGTGATATCTGATGTTTATTATTGCCAATTATGACCAACCTTTTTCCTGTGTCAAGATTTCTAAAAATAAAAATAAAAAACTACTTTAAGTCTTCAAATTGTGTGATTTTGACCGCGCAGAAAAAAGGGGTGGGGGAGAGAGGGGGCAGACTATCTACCTCATGCCTTGCGTATGATATTTATAACTCCCATTATACAATTGTTTTGCTTCACTTGGTCAACAATTAAAACAAATGGTTGCAATAACACATACTTTATTCCCTTACCAAAGTATTAGGGATAATAACCTTCACACTCTGAAATCCTATTACTCTACTTTTAGTCTAGCCTAGTGTATGCATTGAGACTAGATTAAACATACCAGTCAATTATTGAAAAGTGTGAAAATGGCTGATAAAAAAATCATTTCAAATGAGTAAAATTCAACATGATAATCATTTCTGAGGACAGATACATGTATCGGCTTTAAACATCACTAAAAGGTATTCTTGCTAGGGTTGTGATACAGTATTTATAGCTTAGCCTAGTACTTTAAGGCTAAATTAGACATATCAGTAAATGATTGAAAAGTGTGTAAATCGCTGAGGAAAATAATTTTAAATAAAGTAATTCAACATGATAATTATTTCTGAGGACAGATACATGTGTGGGCTTTACAAATCACTAAAGGATTTTCTCGCTGGGCTGTATAATATATCGAGTATCGCAATATCGTTTTTTTTATGATTTCAGAACTAGCTGACCGACATATTGTGATACAGTATGTAATTTTTACTTGTAGTCTGTATATTAAAATAAAAGTTTGTGAAAGAGAATTTTAGAAACATTTTAAATGAGTTTCAATCAATCAGTCAATAAATATCTGTGACTGAGCAGTGTTCCTCAATTGTTATTAAAAACGTGGATATCATGATATGGTGATACTGTACGGTACATCAACATATTTTATCCGTATAGTGACAGTCCTCATTCTCGCCCAATGGGAAAAGTTTTGTCAAGGTATAATCTCGCCAAAGCTCAATAAATACCTAAATCATGCTGTACAGTAATCATTGCATGGTCAATACTTTTATTATTTTGTAAACCAACATGGCATTTTTAAAGATTTTTCTGTCCGGAAGTACAAACTTTCTTTGTAGGCTCAATAAGCTGCAGAATATATAGCATGGACACGATACCCTCTCTTCCTTTAGACACCGTCTGATAAGATATGCATGCCTATTGTTGGAAAGGATGTAATTTACGCAACTTTTATTTCTAAGGATGGTTATTTTATCAATTTTCCTGTACAAATTGTATAGATTTTTGGCTATGTACGCAGAGACTTTACATTGCACTGTACATCAATTTTGCAAAAATCTTGTGTTCCATAGTAACGCCACTGAACACTTCACTGCATCACATAACCGGTGTAAAACTAAATTCCCCCTCCCTATTAAGTTTTGGCCCCCGGCCCTTATTTCCCAGGAAATTTGGGCTCCCAAGCCGTAGCCATCCAGTAAATTTGGTGCCCCCTCATGGTAAAAACGGTCCGCTAGGAAATTTGGGCCCAACCCTTCTTTCCTATGAAGTTTGGAGACAACAACTTGTCCCCCTTTTGCAAGAAAAAGCCCTTCTTCTCCCTTCATACTAAATCTCACTGCCGTTTTGCGTAAAGCATGCATTTTTTTTCTCTTTAGTGTATTATCTTATTACTTTTTAGCTTATCACTTCAGTACACAAAATTAATTAAGGTAAACGTACAGACAAACCAGTAAATTAATAAAATCAGACCGGAGGGGATCAAATTCACTAGACATTCCTTAGGAAATAAGGTCCAGGGGGCCCAAATTTACGGGGGCAAAATTTACTATCACACTGGCTCAAGTGTAAGTCCTTGCGTCCACTTACAGTACAGTAATTAATAGTTTATACAAGAACACCCTTTAAAAAGGGCTGTTGTGTCATTCGATTTTTCTTTGATAGTAATAAAGAAATTATGAAAGAGAACTGTAACTTTCCGACGCATTCAAGCAGGGAGCTGCCCCACTTCCGCAGTAATTGGGTTCCTTTGTTTCGGCTCGCTGGCCAGAAATAACCTTTCTTCTGATACATTTTGTTCACCTGGTAGTGCCCAAGAAATATTGTAAATTAGGTTTTAAATAGATTTTTCTTGTATTTTCAACGTTTTTACTCTCTCCTGATTCCTACTTTGGAAAGCTAATTGCGCGGCAGTATTCAATTTCACATTTTTCAAAATATATCAAAATTGTTTGTTTGATTAAAGAACCTTTGTAATTATTCCAAATTTTGTAAGTTATATGTACCAAAGATGGCGGACTTCCGGCATGTACTTTACAATACCAGTTATGCCGTGTCCTGAGGGCCACGACGTGGTCGTGATGCCTGGGAACGTAGAACTGCAAAATCGAAGTCTTCATTGGATTATAGCAACTCAGTTCATCATGAAGTCCTCAGGTGCATTCCGGTTGAAACCAAATATGACAATATTATATACTTATATGATAATATTTCAGAACAGTTTTTTAGCTCAACATCCCTTTACGGGATTTGAGCTTAAGCGATGACTAACTTAAGAGCCAGGTTCTCGCTCGGGAACGTTCAGATTTTTGCAGCGTTTATCATAACCTATGAATTTGTTTTGATATTTTGGTGTGTTGCTATGTTTGGCTTAAATAAATCGATGTCTTGATGCAATAACAATTTATATTGTTGCGTACTTTTAACGAATTCTGCGTTCCCAAATTCAGTAAAAATGTTTGAAATACTCGGATTTCATTCAGCGCAATTCGAAGGAATTTAGCAATAATAATAACATTGGCTCGGGAAATACCACCCTTTATCTCCGATTGAAAGAAAACTATGTTTTCATTGGCTGGAGCGTTAAAATACCGTCTGGCACATAAGCTAATTGAGCTTGATATCTCGTTTGGGATTTCTCTCAATGTGTAGTCCAATTAGGGAATAACTTTTGTAGTTGATTGCTCATTTGGGCTATAAATTGGGATTAAAAGCCAAGAATGGCTAAATAGCTTAAATAGGTAATTTTAACCATATAATGCGATTGAATCTCTGGCTGTAAAATCACCAAAGTGTTATTAACTCACTGATGAAAATCAGCTTGGGTCCCAGTCGCATTAGACGCATGACTTGGCTTGCAGTAAGCTTAGCCACAATAACTTGTTTTTTGTTTGCAAGGCTACAGACTGTTATTACTGTAACTTATGCAGAAATCCAGTGCCTTTTAAATTAAATTCTTAGTGGTGGGGTGGGGAAGGGGGGATACACAAAATAGACTTTTTCGACTTGTGATATCCCCCCCTCCCCTTCCTGAAAATTTGCTTTCTTTTCGAAATTTTGCTCATTTTCTGAAAATGCTGCTTATTTTCGGAAACTTATTGGCCAATTTTGGGGTAATTTCTTTCAGTTCCGGACAATTTTCAAAACATTTTCGTGAAAATTTCTTTCATTTTGGGTACTATTTATAAATTTTCAGTCAAATGTTCTTTAATTATTGGAAAATTTTGCTCATTTTTGGGAATATTTGCTGATTTTTGGAAACTTTTGCTCATTTTTGAATTTTTTTAGCTATTTTTGGGGTAATTTCTTTAATTTCCAGACAAATTACGTCGATTATAGGAAAAGTTTCTTCCATTTTGGGGAAAATCATCGTTATCTCTGATGGGTATCTTAAAAGATTCGGGGCGAAGTAAATTCATATATATTAAAGAGGACTTCAAAAGAAAGTTTTAGTTATATTTTGTTGCAGTGTTTGGAAGTGTACTTGTGGGATGTCAGGCCTAGATGCTATTATTGATTAATTGTAATTCGTTAGTTGCGATAATTAATTATTTGCTCACAATGGCTAATACATTATCAATAGTTAAAATCATGTCTTGTTGCAAGGATGTAAAATCCATCTTGATTTGATACAAAAGTATTTTGTTGTTGGTATGTCTGTTAATGATTTCTATTTTACTTAAATGCAAACATTGTTAATAAAATTTGCATCATATTGAAGAACAGTTTTCACATATTCAGACGATATTAAAGCTCTCATACGCAGTGGGGAAACTAAAGTCCTGCGGGCTCGTAGGGATTTTGGCCTCTGCAGCAATGTCGAAACCATAGCGGCAAAGGATGGGCGGTGGGCACTGGCCCTAGAGTAAGTCGCCAGAAGGTGCCCTTTTGAAATTGTGGGGACGGGGGAAGGAAGTGCCCTTTTGAAAGTTGTGGTCTGGAACTGGAGGCGCCCGTTTGAATTTATTTTAGGTCATTCGTGAAGCTTGAAAACAAATAGATATCCACTCACTCACAAATACTACATAATACATATGAGGTTGTCACAAACATTAGTATTCATTTGACATAATTAAAGCACAACATTTTACCAGGGGCACCGACACCGTGGGCCGTGGTAGGAGAAGGTATGCCCCCAATAATTTTCTAAGCAGGGAAGCCTTTTAATTGTTCGCCCGATGCATAATTGTCAGCATCGGTCCTGGCTTCCCAATCTTTGAACCCAAGTTGGAATTTGCCTACCGAAAGTATGGGAAAGTCAAAAGTGACAAGCAAAAGCTGTCAAATGACAAGAGTGCCTCTTTTTAAAATGAATAGTGCCACTCAATTACTGTCAAAAATGCACTTGAACTTGATTTTCTGCTCTCTCCGCTTCCCCAAGTTCCTTCCGACACCTCTGGCGCTTTGGGTCATATAACAAAGATATTGGAGTGCTATTGTTAGAGGCTAGATCCAAATCGATTTTGCCCAGGACCTGTAAAGTTTTCCTACCCTTCCGGGCATTCCAAAACCTTTTGTTGCGCCACTGCTAATGAAGCTTGCATTCTTTTCCTAACAACCCAAGCCTTTCCATTGTAACTCCCCACCAACAAAAACAGTCTTATACCCACCCCTAAAAACATATTTTGAGCAACTGCACCATTTATGTTCTAGTATCTTAACGATATTAAAGCTCACGTTTGCATTTCCCCCAACAATAAACATCAAAGTTCAGACATATATTTCTTTCCTAACAACCCCAGCCGACTCGAATGAACAACTCACCAACAAAAAGAGGCTTAACGACCCTCAAATATATTGATCTACTATATCATTGATGTCCTAGTTACATTATGTAGTAACACAGAATCTTGATTTTTGTGTTGTGGAATCCTGGATAAAGGATATTGACACGGTTAACCTAGCTACGGATATAGGCCTAAGTATATAAATATCGATCTCAAGAATCGCATGGGCAGATGGGAGGGTGTATCGGTTTGTTTCATAAAGAAAAAGTGGTAGTTAAATTAACTGAATTCGGAGAACGCGCATCCTTTGAATTTGCTCTCAAAATTGGTACTTTCATGATCTATGTAGCGGCCGTATACAGGTATATAGAGCCCTATACTCAGCACAACACCCAGTGACAATATTCTTCCATGTTTTTCAACGAATTTGCCGACTTTGCTAGTTACACATATTTAGCCTCCAGTAGGTGTATATTTCTCAGTGATTTTAACAATCACGTGAGTCATAATTTATTTTCGATCCAAACAATTGCTCTTATGGACATTCTCAACACCTTGTCATTTAACCAGCTAGTATTTGGATCAAATCATGTTTCGGAAAATATGCACACTGGACTTAATTCTAGTTCGTGAAGAATGTGATTTTGCGATTTAAAATTGAACTCTTTCTGTCAGATCCTATAGGTTTATTGCCGATTACCGTTCAACGTCTCGTCCAGTTTTGGTGCGAGAGTCCAGTTTCAAAAGTTAAAGGCCATCGATCATGAAGAATTTAGTTCCGATCTCAGTCACTAGATGGAACATGTTCTAAACTTGATAACCTAGATGACCTAGTAACTAAATATAACAATCGATTGAGTAAGGATCTTGCCGGATGACCATGCATCTATTGTCTCTCCGACAATATCATGTAAATCACCCGACCCTACTTCTTTTCGTTTACTTCGGAATAGATACAAAACTCATCTTGAATCACCCAAAAGTTTCTTCATTCGTCAAAAAATCACTTTATGTGGTAATGGTACTCGTCATTGTTTTTCTACAGTTGAAATATTAGTGGTATGACAAAATCACGTCCATTACCAGTTGACGTGTCGCATGGCTAACCGGCAGAGGACTTTGCCCAATAATTTTACAATAAAGTTGATACCTTACGGAAAGATCTTGAACACTCTCCTAGCTATACTCCACTTGACCTGAATGTATCGCCATTCACTTCTGTCTCGGAAATAAAGTTCCACCTTTCGTGAAACTTACCGAAAATCCTAAGCCCCAACATGTGGTCTTGACCACATCAAAAAGAACTACCAACCTGTTAACAGGTTAATAATTTTTCTTTTGAAATTTGTTGAAAAGGCTTTCCTCCTTAGCTTCTCGGAGCATATTGAGAGCCATCAGGCCATAGCCTCCTTCCTTTCGATCAAAGTGCCAAGAGCGCACCATGTTAGGCCTACAGACACACTTTTAGTGAAATTGTTTAATTACATTATGCACAACATAAACAAAAGTTATTAACTCTGCTCTCTGCTATCGATTTTAGCGCAGCATTTGATACTGTGAAGCATCAACTACTACTTGACATCCTGGAGAAGCACTTTGGAGTTCACGCTATCTTCTATTTAAAGAAAATTTGTCGAAATCTAGATAAGGCTACTTGCCTCAAGATTGCCAATGCCTTAGTCTCTTCACATATGGATTATTGTAACAGGTTTTCATCAGCCTTCCAAAAACCTCACTACAACCTCTCTTCAAAGAATCCAAAATTTCACTGCTAAAATTTTTCTGAACAGATCTAGATATGATAGTGTCTCTGAAGCATTGATGGGGCTTCGTATTCTCCTCGTCAGGCCCGTACGAAATACAAAAATCCTACTCCTGATATACAAGTGCATTTATAATCTGGCACCGTCATGCTTACCTGATCTATTTGATTTGAAGACCCAGACCGACCGTAGCATACTGCACAGCCATTACGACCGTGAATACAGATTGGGATGTGGCGCATGCAGGGCATACAGAGGGAAAGTTATCTCATCAGTTCTTCTGCAGGCTTCATTGCTGATTCTTCACTGGTCGTACCATTGTAGCCATTTCACGGTTCAACGTTGGGGACTTTTTCTTCAATTGATATATTTCGTTGGGTCAGCACTTGGGGCTCAAGAAAGATGGAAAGTTGAATATATTAGCTTTTCTTTATTTACATAAATTTTCACAAACTTAAATAAATAACAAAAGAAAATACAGTAAAGAAAAAATTTTATATGCATTAAAAACAAAGATAGAAAGTCTCATTAAAACGATTCAACAAAATAAAACAGCTTTCAATGCTTTCTTGAATTTGTGAGATATCTTCAACCTGTTGGCGAATATATCAATTCAGAGAAAATTCCCAACGTTTAGGCCGATGATACTCAAAGAATAAGCTACAAATGATTTGATGATTAGTGAAAGGAATCTTAAGTAGTAAGCCTGCAGAGGACTAGTGAGATAACACCTCTCTGTATGCCTTACATGCTACGCACTACATGCAATACAGTATTCGCAGTCATGTAATGGCTATTACAGATATACTACGGTCAGATGTTTATCTGACTAGCAGAGGACTTGTGATAATAAGTGCAAAATGATTACGATTAGTGAAAGGGAACTTTACAGTAAGCCTGCTGAGGACCTGGTAGGATAAGTGCAAATAATTTACGATTAGTGAAAGGGACCTTTAAGAGTAAACCTGTAGAGGACTTGGTGGGATAAGTGCAAATGATTTACAATAGTGAAAGGGACTCATAGTAAGTATATGCAGAGAACCTGGTGTGGCCATGCAAATGATTTACGATTATTGAAAGGACCTTAAGTATTAAGCATGCAGAGGACCTGTGGGATAAGTGCAAATGATTTACAATTAGTGAAAGGGACCTTAAGTAGTAAGCCTGCAGAGGACCTGTGGGATAAGTGCAAATGATTTACGATTAGTGAAAGGGACCTTAAGTAGTAAGTGTTTTCGAGACCTGGTGGGGATAAAATGCAAATAATTTACGATTAGTGAAAGGACCTTTTAAGTAGTAAGCCTGATGAGGACCTGGTGGGATAGGGTAGGAGTCTTCAAACTGGGGCCAGATCAGGTAAGCATGACGGTGCCAGATTATAAATGTAATTTGTATATCAGGAGTAGATTTTTGCATTTCGTACGGGCCTGACGAGGAGAATATGAAGCCCCATCAATGCTTCAGAGACACTATCATATTTCCAGATCTGTTCAGAAAAAATTTTAGCAGGAAATTTTGACTTTTTGAAGAGGTTGTAGTGAGGTTTTTGGAAGGCTGATGAAAACCTGTTACAATAATCCATATGTGAAGAAACTAAGGCATACAATCTTGAGGCAAGTAGCCTTATCTAGATTTCGACAAATTTTCTTTAAATAAAAGATTGCGAACTTCAAAGTGCTTTTCCAGGATGTCAAGTAGTACTTGATACTTCATTAGCATCAAATGCTGCGCTAAAATCGATAGCAGAGAGCAGAGTTAATAACTTTTGTTTATGTTGTATAATGTAATTAAACAATTTTTACCAAGTGTGTCTGTAGGCTTCAACATGGTGCGCTCTGGCACTTTGATCGAAAGGAAGAAGGCTATGGCCTGATGGCTCTCGGGCAATATGCTCCGAGAAGCTAAGGAGGAAAGTTTTTCCCTTTCAAATAAATTTCAAAAGAAATTATTAACCTGTTAACAGGTTGGTAGTTCTTTTTGATGGTCAAGACCATGTTGGGGCTTAGGATTTTCGGTAAGTTTCTACGAAAGGTGAACTTTATTTCCAAGACAGAAGTGAATGGCGATACATTCAGGTCAGGTAGAGGATAGCTGTAAAGAGTGTTCAAGATCTTCCGTTAGGTAACAACTTTATTGTGTAAAATTATTGGGAAAGTCCTCTGCCGGTTAGGCTATGCGACACGTCAACTGGTAATGGACTTGATTTTGTCATACCACTAATATTTCAACTGTAGAAAACGTTGACGAAAGTACCATTACCACATGATGTGATTTTTGACGAATGATGAAACTTTCGGGTGATTCAAGATGAGTTTTGTATCTATTCCGAAGTAAACGAAAAGAAGTAGGGTGGGGTGATTTACGCGATATTGTCTGAGAGACAATAGATGCATGGTCATCCGGCAAAAGATCCTTACTCAATTGATTGTTATATTTAGTTACTAGGTCATCTAGGTTATCAAGTTTAGGACATGTTCCATCTGGTGACTGAGATCGGATCTAAATTCTTCATGATCGATGGCCTTTAACTTTTGAAACTGGACTCGCACCAAAAACTGGACGAGACGTTGAACGGTCATCGGCAATAAACCTATAGGATCTGACAGAAAGAATTCAATTTTTAAATCACAAAATCACAATCTTCACGAAGTAGAATTAAGTCCAGTGTGCATGTTTTCCGAAACATGAGTTGATCCAGATACTCAGCTGGCTAAATGACAAGGTGTTGAGAATGTCGGAAGCAATTGTTTGACTGGAAATAAATTATAACTCACGCAAGATTGTTAAATCACTGAGAAATATACACCTACTGGAGGCTAAATATGTGTTACTAGCGTGTCGGCAAATTCCGTTGAAAAACATGGAAAAGTATTGTCACTGGGTGTTGTGCTGGAGTATAGGGCTTTCCTACATACGGCCGCTACATCGATCACGTACCAATTTTGAGAGCAAATTCAAAGGATGCGCGTTCTCCGAATCTAGTTAATTTAACTACCACATTTTCTTTATGAAATAAACCGATACACCCCTCCCATGCAATTCTTGCGCCTGATATTTATATACTTAGGCCTATATCCGTCGGAACTAAGCGCAGCTTAGGTTAACTGTGTCAATATCCTTTATCCAGGGACTCCACAACACAAAATCAAGATTCTGTGTTACTACATAATGTAACTAGACATCAATGATATAGTAGATCAATATATTTGAGGGTCGTTAAGCCTGTTTTTGTTTTGTTGGTGAGTTGTCTTATTCGAGTCGTATTGGGGTTGTTAGGAAAGAAATATATGTTTGAACTTTGATGTTTATTGTTGGGGAAAATGCAAACGAGCTTTAATATCGTTGAGATACTAGAACATAAATGGTGCAGTGGCTCAAAATATGTTTTAGGGTGGGTATAAGACTGCTTTGCTGGTGACTTACAATGGAAAGGCTGGGTTGTTAGGGAAAAGAATACAAGCTTCATTAGCAGTGGCGCAACAAAAAGGTTTTGGAATGCCCAAGGGTGGGAAATTCCAGCTCCTGGGCAAAATCGACGGATCTAGCCTCTAACAATGACACTCCAATATCTTTGTTATATGACCCAAAGCGCCAGAGGTGTTTGGAAGGAGCTTGGGGAAGTGGAGAGAGCAGAAAAATCAAGTTCAAAGGCATTTTGACAGTAATTGATTGGCACTATTCATTTAAAAGAGTAATTTGTCATTTGACAGCTTTTGTTGTCACTTTGACTTTCCCATACTTTCGGTAGGTAAATTCTAAATCCTGGGTTCAAAGATTTGGGAAGCCAGGACCGATGCTGACAATTATGCATCGGGCGAACAATTAAAAGGCTTCCCTTTGATAATGCTGCTTAGAAAATTATTAAGGGCATACCTTCTCCTACCACGGCCCACAGTGTCGGTGCCCCTGGTAAAATGTTGTGCTTTAATTATGTCAAATGAATACTTCATTGCTTGTGACAACCTCATATGTATTATGTAGTAGTTTGTGAGTGAGGATATCTATTTGTTTTCAAGCTTCAAATGACTAAAATAAATTCCAACGGGCGCCTCCAGTTCCAGACCACAACTTTCAAAAGGGCACTTCCTTCCCGTCCCCACATTTTCAAAAGGGCACATTCTGCTGATTTACTCTCTAGGGCCAGTGCCCACTCCCTTCCATCCTCTTGCTGCCATGGTTTTTGGAGCATTGCTGCAGAGGCCAAAATTCCTACAGAGCCCGCAGAACTTTAGCTCTCCCACTGCGCATGGGACCGTATGGAGCTTTGTGATACATCGTCTGAATATGAAAACTGTTCTTCAACATGATGCAAATTTTATTAACAATGTTTGCATTTAAGTAAAATAGAAATCATAAAACAGACATACTCAACAGTAAAATATTTTTATCAAATCAAGATGGATTTACATCCTTTTGCAAATAAGACATGATTTTAACTATTGATAATGTATTAGCCATTCTAAGCAAATAATTAATTATCGCAACTAACGAATTACAACATTAATCAATACAGCATCTAGGCCTGACATCCCACAAGTACACTTCCAAACACTGCAACAAAATATAACTAAAATTTTCTTTTGAAGTCCTCTTGGATTTACTTAGCCCCAATTTTTTAAGATGCCCATCAGATATAACGATAATTTTCCCCAAAATGGAAGAAACTTTTCCCATAATCGACGTAATTTGTCTGGAAATGAAAGAAATTACCCCAAAATAGCTAAACAAATTCAAAAATGACAAAAGTTTCCAAAATCAGCAAATATTCCCAAAAATGAGCAAAATTTTCCAATAATTAAAGAACATTTTACTGAAAATTTATAAATAGTAAATGAAAGAAATTTTCACGAAAATGCTCTGAAAATTGTCCGGAACTGAAAAATTACCCCAAATTGGCCAATAAGTTCCTGAAAATAAGCAGCATTTTCCGAAAATGAGCAAAATTTCCGAAAAAGCAAATTTTAAGGAAGGGGGGGGGATAACAAGTCAAAAGGTCTATTTGTGTATCTTCTCCCTTCCCCACCCTACCACTAAATTTATTTTAAAAAGGGACTGGATTTCTGCATAAGTTACAGTAATAACAGGGCTGCTAGCCTTGCAAACAAAAAACAAATTATTGTGGCTAACACTGCAAGCCAAGTCATGCGTCTAATGCGACTGGGACCCAAGCTGATTTTCATCAGTGAGTTAATAACACTTTGGTGATTTTACAGCCAGAGATTCAATCGCATTATATGGTTAAAATTACCTATTTAAGCTATTTAGCCATTCTTGGCTTTTAATCCCAATTTATAGCCCAAATGAGCAATCAACTACAAAAGTTATTCCCAATTGGACTACACATTAGAAATCCCGACGAGATATCAAGCTCAATTGCTTATGCGCCAGACAGTATTTTAACGCTCCAGCCAATGAAAACATAGTTTTCTTTCAATCGGAGATGAAGGGTGGTATTTCCCGAGCCAATGTATTATTATTGCTAAATTCTTCGATTGCGCTGAATGAAATCAAGTATTTGAAACAATTTTACTGAATTTTGGAACGCAGAATTCGTTAAAAGTAGCAACAATATAAATTTGCATCAACACATCAATTTATTTAAGCCAAACATAGCAACACCAAAATATCAACAACAAAAAATGCATAGGTTATGATAAACGCTGCAAAAATCGACGTATGCGAGCGAGAACCTGGCTCTTAAGTTAGTCATCTAGCTCAAATCCAAAGGGATGTTGAGCTAAAACTTTCTGAAATTTTTATAATATATAATTTGTCATATTTGGTTTTT
>JAIGNY010001522.1:0-25000 GCA_020152595.1 Chiridota heheva
GAACCAAAATGTTTTGTGGTTCCGATACTTTTTCATAAGCTGATTTGCAAAATTTGTATTAACTGTCATGTCATTGCTTATCATGAAATATTTATTCCATGATATTTATTCATAAGCCACACCCACCATGCAGATCAATTAAAATGTTGACAAAATTAGCATTTGTACAATAATTAATATCATCAAAGCAAGTATGACACAAAAACAATTGCTCATTTATCCTATTTCAAGAATTTGTCAGTAAGCCCTGCCTACGCATTAGCATTCATGACATCACTACCACAACATTAGAACACACATACAGACCATGACCCATCTACCACATATAGCATAAATCTCTTATATCGTTTAGGGTGTTTACATCATTTAGCACTTTCACATTGCCACGCCCACCATGTATATTAATTACATTTGTTGATAAGATAAGCAAAACTTGTACACACAACCAAAAAATATACCCTGCCCAATATGACGCAAAACGGACATACAGCTGCTCCTTTACTCCTCTTTTTCAATATTTTCCCTTTAAGCCCAGCCCACTTATTAATATGCATGAAATCACCACCAGTCCACCACAAACATTAGTCACACTATGCAGACCATGAGCTATCTGTGTACTACATGTGAATCCAGTTCATAGTTTTGAGATATCGTCTTGTTTACAAAATCATATTAAGATCCGCCCACTACGCATATTAATGAAATTTAACGTTTTATACCATGAAACACACACTAGCTAACATCATTATTATAACAAATATCAAACAAAACAGACATGTGATTGTCAAAATAAAAGCATTTCCAAAAAGTTATGATAAGCCCCACCTACTCATTTACATGCATGATATCACTAATTAAAACAATAGGCACATCTACAGACCATGGGCTGTCTGTGTGCCACATAATACATTAATCCAGTTTACCATTCTAGAAATACCGTGTTTACAAGCTCTTTTCAGAAAATTATATTAAGCCCCGCCCACTAGGTACATTACCAAAATTAAACGTTTTTTACGTCATGAACATGTACATAACAGCTAAGAACATAAACATACTAAATATGAAACAAATCAGACATGTGTGGATTGTTAAATATAAAACATTTGCAGATTTTACTTTTAAGCCCGCCTTTACTCATTATTATTATGGCGACATCATCATTAAAAAAACAGGAAATTACTGACCATGTGGCCATCTGACCATGGGCTATCTGACCATGGGCCATCTGACCATGGGTTATCTGACCATGGGCTATCTGACCATGGGCTATCTGACCATGGGCCATCTGACCATGGGCTATCTGACCATGGGCTATCTGACCATGGCTATCTGACCATGGGTTATCTGACCATGGGCTATCTGACCATGGGCTATCTGACCATGGGCTATCTGACCATGGATATCTGACCATGGGCTATCTGACCATGGGCCATCTGACCATGGGCTATCTGACCATGGTTATCTGACCATGGCCATCTGACCATGGGCTATCTGTGTTTTACATATGACGTGAATCCATTTTATCGTGTTTGAGATATCGCGTATCTAACCACGGGCTATCTGAATATGCTATCTGTGTTTTGCATATGACGTGAATCCATTTGATCGTTCTTGAGATATCGCGTTTACGAGCTGGCTACACACATGCATACAAACGCCATCATGACCGCATAGGTGCCTGATGCTATCGCATCGGAACCAAAAATGACAGAAAACTGTTGAAAATTTATAAACTTGTATGCAAGTTGGCAGAACATTGATGGTTTGACTCTCAAAATTAAGATTCGGCTCTACGTGAAACTTTTTGGCAAGTGCATACATAACTGTTAAGATAACAATTTTGTGGTCGCCATACTTCCTGACACAAGAATTTGGTTGAAATGTCTGATGAAATAGAAAGTTAATACAGAACTGATGTGTCTATCGGTCTCATTATTGCCACTTAATTGGCAAGGTTTTAATGTCGTTTCAACATTACTTAACTGACTAGGCAATAATTTGACTCCACTTGCTGTGTGTGGAGTCGTTATTTTGTCATTATACTGTTCTGAAG
The DNA here is from genome assembly GCA_020152595.1 of Chiridota heheva. Classification (NCBI taxonomy): domain Eukaryota; kingdom Metazoa; phylum Echinodermata; class Holothuroidea; order Apodida; family Chiridotidae; genus Chiridota; species Chiridota heheva. The sequence goes on from JAIGNY010001522.1 coordinate 2,054, forward strand.
ACCTACCGCTGTCAGGTGCACTCGCCAATATTAGACCCATTCCCGTATTTATGAGTTAAAACTGTAAAACGAGGTTACTATATGCAAATATGCACAAATGAAAATATTCAGAAAAAGATTCCAAAATATTCATGAAAAAATCAGATCATTGAAACTTTGTCATGAGTATGAAATTTTCGAGTTTTCCATAGCCTCCATTACGGACAATTCTTGGGAACTTCATTCTGAAGCAAGACTGCCTGCGTTCATAACTCATAGAGTCTAGCTTACCTTACTCGTGATGATAACATCCTCTCGTTTTATCGTACCATCGGCAATCTTAGCTCGAACAGCTCTCTCCAATCCCACCTCGTTATCATTAAGTAAGGCGCAGTCAATTTGACGGTACCCGATGTCAATGGTTGTCTTAATAGCTTCTACTACCTCGTTTGGCTTTTGACTATGAAGAAAATATCTTAATGAAAAATATTTTACAAAGAACAATATTTAAACAGCGTGGTTGAAGGGAATCATAACTAATGTCATTAATTACCTCCCGCCAACAAAGTTCAAAGGCGGTTATGTGTTCGCCCTCTGTTTGCTTGTTTGTCTGTCTGTTTGTCATCAATAGGGCACATCTACAGACCATGGGTTATCTGTGTACTAAATTTGACATGAATTCAGTTTACTGTTTTGAGATACCGTGTTTAAAAGGTCATTTCAGCAAAATCATATTAAGTCCCACCTACTATGTATATTAATGAAATTGAACTTTTTCTTACATCATGAACATGTACATACCAGCTAACATCATAATTATACCGAGTATGAAACGAAACTAACATACGGTTGTTAAAATATAAACATTTCAAAAAAAATACATTTACCTCTCCTACTCATTAATATATATGACATCACCATCAAAACTACTAGGGTACATCTACAGACCACGGGCCATCTGTGTATCGAATATGACATAAATCCAGTTCACGTTCTTTAGATACCGTGCTTAGCATGTAAGTTTCTTTTTCTGCAAAATCATATTAAGCCCCGCCCACTACGCATATTAATGACATTCAACGTTTCTACTTAATGAACATGTACCCCAACAACATCATAATACACCAAATATGAAACAATAATATTATAATTACACCACTTATGAAACAAAACTGATATGCGGTTGTTAAAATATGAACATTTCAAGGTTTTTACATTAAGCCCCGCCTACTCATTAATATGCACGACATCACCATCAAAAATAGTAGGGTTCATCTACAGACCACGGGCTATCTGTGTATCGAATATGATTTTAATCAAGGTGACCGTTCTTGAGATGACGTGTTTACAAGCTTTTTTTTCTGCAAAATCATATTAAGCCCCGCCCACTACGCATATTAATGATATTCAACGTTTTTACATCATGAACAAGTACACACCTGCTAACATCATAATTACACCAAATGAAACAATGAAACATGAAATAAAATAAAAAGCTGTTGTTAAAATATGAACATTTCAAGAATTTTACATTAAGCACCACCTACTCATTAATATACATGACATCACAACCCAAAAATAGGGCACATTTACAGACCATGGGCTATCTGTGTACCAAATATAACATGAATAAAGTTTACCGTTCTTGGGATACCATGTTTACAAGGTCTTTTCAGCAAAATCATATTAAGCCCCGCCCACTATGTACATTAATGAAATTCAATGTTTTTACACCAGGAACATGCACATACTAGCAAACATCATAACTATTCCAAATAAGATAACAAAACAGACAAGCGGTTGTTAAAATATAAAAAAAATCAAGATTTTTATTTTAAGCCCCGCCTACTGGACATTCCCCCTCCGAATTAAAAAAATGTTCCTAAGTAAAACGTGCACATAGATCTAAATTGGCACCGTTTACATGGCACTGTTTAGAAAATTGCATAAAATCAGTGTTTCAATTTTACGAACAACGAAAATTTTCTGAGAATGAAGGAAACTTCCGCAGACTGAAGGAAATTTCCCAAAAACTGAAGAAAAACTTCCAAAATGTTGAAGAAAATCTTCCCAAAATGAAAAAAAATTCACACAAATGGAGGCAAATTTTCCTGAAAATAAAAGAAAATTTTCATCAATGAAGGAAATTTCACGAAAATTAAAGAAAAATTCCCCAATTTGGCAAAAATTAAAGGAAATTTCCCGAAAATTGAAGACAATTTCCTCAATATTAAAGAAAATATCCCCAAAATTTCACGAAAATGCAGGCAAATTTTTCCCAAAATGAAGGAAAATTTCCGCAAATAAGGAAAATTTCAGAAAATTGATAAAACTTCCCTAAAAATAAAGAAAATTTCCGAAAAATGAAAGAAATTTTTCAAAAATTCAAGGAGAATTCCCAGATATTGAAGATTTTTCCGGAAATTGAAAATTTCCCGAAGAAAATAAAATCGTGAGACGGATGAGAAAAGAAAAGGTGGCGGGAGGGGAGGGGTGGGGGGGGGGGGGAACTAAACTGGTACTTGCTCAAAATTGCTTTAGGCATGATACAGGAGGGAAGGCCGCAAAGAACCGGTAGAGACCCAGAGGTTTCCGGGAAGCCAAGGCCTACGGATTTATGTTTTTTATAGCAGAAACTTAGGGCTTTAGAATGTATCACATCTATGGAGCGAAGCTGCAGGTAGGGGCGCTGGGGGTTAACACAAAATTGCTTCATCCAGGGTTGACGTCCTGGTAGGCGTTTTTTTGGCTTGATTATGGTAGCAGAAGATTGCTTAAAATCGTGTCAATTCCACACTAAAATTAGTTAAAAAGGAAATATATATATATTGGAACGAATGTAGAATCCCATTTACTACAATATGTGTCTTTAATTTGGATCTAGGGATGGTTTTCATGTTTTTGATGTAAGAATAAAGCTTGAAAGAAAACATTTACGACGTGGAGAATTAAAGTTTATAAGAATATATTCTCAAGACAATTTTTGCGCCCCTGTGAGCATTCAGCGCCCTTTAGAAAAGCTTCTACCAGCTGTATTTAACAAATTGCTGCCCTTCATGGTAGGGGCAGATATTATATATTGCTGACGAGCTATCTCCATGATTCTTCTATTGTCCTGGCGCGAAATCCAGGGGCCCGCTCGGGTGCCATCGGTTGCGTTCGGGGTGAAGTTCCCGAAAATTTGGTCTTTTCTGTGGAATATTTATGCGCTTTTGGACGACAAAAATGGAATATTACGTGCAAATATCATATCATAAGTTATTGATCAACACATAAATTTTTCCAGGGCCTAAAAAAAAAATTTCAAGACGATTTTGGCATCCCCTTGAATACTCGGCGCCCTTTCTAATAGCTTCGCTGGGGGCAGTTACCCCCACCTCCCTGCCACCACGCCACTGACCTCCAGCGTAATCGACACTCGCTCCGCTCGCAGTGAGCTGCCTCCGGCCTTGAAAATGCCCGGGGACTCCGGCCCGGCGTTACGCCACTGGTTAAATGATATTTAATATGTTATCATTTTGTGCCAAAAAACTATGCGAGCGATTTCCCATGCTCCTTTCAATTTTGCGCCAGTGTGATAGTAAATTTTGCCCCCCGGGCCTTATTTCTGAAGGAATGTCTAGTGAATTTGGTCCCCTCCGGACTGATTTTACTAGGTACCGGTAATTTACTGGTGTGTTTCTGTACGGTTCCTTCAATTAAATTTTTGCACTGAAGTGATAAGCTAAAAAGTGTTAAGAAGTAATAAGCTAATACACTTAAGAAAAAAAGGCGTGGTTTACGCAAAACGGCAGTGAGATTTAGTGCGAAGGGAGAAGAGGGGCTTTTTCTTGCAAAAGGGGGACAAGTTGTTGTCTCCAAATTTAAAAGGAAAGAAGGGCCTGGGCCCGATTTTCCAACCGGACTATTTTTACTATGAGGAGGACCAAATTTACTGGATGGCTACGGTTTAATTGTCTGGGGGTCCAAATTTTCTAGGAAATAAGGGCCAGGGCCAAAATTTACTGGGGTGGGGGAACAAAATTTACTTTTACACCGGCCCTCTATTTCTTAATGTATATGTGCTTAACATTTTTGATTTAATTAATCATCATAGCTTACCTCTATATTCATGTTCCATTATCATCACGACACTCGTTTGATTTTCTAAAGACATGGTCATTTTGAATCCTTATCAGGTAAAGATCCACAGGTATCGTTATACAGGTATCGTTATACAGGTATCGTTATACAGGTATCGTTATACAGGTATCGTTATACACAGTAAATAAGCACTGAAACCGCTGGATCTGGCGGTAGGCATATCTCATGTTTAATAATTTGTGACTGTACAGTTGTATGTAAATATATGAAGTCCAAAGATTTTGCGGCTATAACGTACGGTATTTATTACAGGGACCTATAGTACGAGACCTTAGATTATTAGAGGCGCTGAGACGTAGCCATCACTTGATATTGCATTAATCATCTTAAAATATATCAACTTATTAACATTAAACCACTTTGTAAATTTGTGTGGGTCGTGGCCTCTCCTGTTCAATAGGTTCATACGGTCATACTGAAGTTGCAGTAAAGATGGATTTGAAACATGCACTGGCTTAAAGAAAGGCATATAGGTCCACGGGTTTAAAAAGCTTTCGAAAGTTGTGGGGCACCACCTCGTAGGGGAAATTTCCTAAGTCACAGGCCCCCATCACAATCTGTAAATAGAATAAGTCAGCCCAAAACAACGAAGTAAAGAAAAAGGGGCACTTTTTTTTTTTTTTTTTTTAGAAAGGGGTACTTTCCCAATAGGAACACATTCCTCCCATACATGAGACTGACAAAAGTTGCCAGTTTCCTACTATCTGACTATGGGGAAAGTAACTGAGGGGCACTTTTTATTTTCAAAAGGGGCACTTTTGTCATTCTTCGGAAAAGTGGGGAGAAGGGGGCGGTTCCTACACCTATGTCCAAACGATGTATTGAGTGCCCGCGTAACCAATTCTGAAAGTTCTGAAGAAACAATCGGACTGACCATTGTTAAATGCTAACCGGTTCACTTTTCATTGAGCGAGCCTAGTTTTGTGCAAATTATCATGCGAAAATTGGTCTACTACTATCTGGCCTTTTTATGTCAAAAGTCAAGAAATAAAGTTTAAGTAATGAAATAACATTTGTCGCTTTTCAGTACATTTGAACACTCCCAGAAAAGACCCTGTAGCTTTCAGTGACCAGTTCTTATCAAAATTTGTCTTGATTACAGTTTGGCTTTTGGGGCTTAATTTGATCCCTTTTTAAACTGATTAAGGGCTTAGGATAATCTACCAACCTTAATTTCACTTAAAAAGGGAATTTCGTCGCAAGAAATGTGTTGCTTCCACTCACATCACCAGTAAATCTGATAGCGACGTTACTTCCCCTGCAGCTTTTGATTGGCTGGTCAGTGTTTAGGTAAATATGATCTGCCAATCAGAAAGTTTTGCGTTGTTTCGCATAGTTTTTTTTTTTTCCATATTAAAGATCAGATCTGGCCTTAACGGGACCAGGGGACAGAATCATAGCACATCAACAGTCTGAAGTATGCAGAACTTTTATTCCAAATCTTAATACATTCATCCATAGGTTAGTTGAAAATTTTAAGATTATAATGTATTTTTACCTGCCATGTTCCAATTCCCATATATGGGAATATCTGTCCACTTGGTAATGTGAAGTAGGTATTAGTATCGGCCATTCTTTTCTGAACTCTGGTAAATGTCTCTCCGACAGACTTGTGGACCTCTGTATAATAAAGACACATCTACATCTCTGAGTGGTTTAGCAACATGTATTTTGTACACGTGTGCCACAAGGTCAGACATACATGAGTTATGTAAAGTGTATGATGACGGAGCTATTCAGGTATTACAATATAAATGTACTGTCTGTGACATCTCCCTTTTTTCAGTCTGAGTATTTTACTTTTAATTTGTTACAAAATAATGCGCTAGAATGAACAAGTTGATTATAATTGTAAGGTGAGACTTGGATATATTCAAATATAACCTATCTGTGGAATACTATGTCTATTAATAGTATTGATGATGATGATGACGATGACGACGACGAAGATGGTGATAATACTATTTTTTCATCTCATTTATTTTCTTTCAGTAAAGTGAAACATGTACAGAGTAGCAATTTGATTTACAATAATTATAACATAAATGTATATGTACAGAAATGATGCATATATAACAACCTCCAGTAAAGCAATTGATAATAGTACATGAATATTAACAAAGAAAGAGTATGTTAAATCTAATCGCAATTTGGTTAACAGTAAGCATAGCAATTACTATATACATAAATAGGTACCCAAGTGAAGTATTCAACTACGCTTACGTATAAACGTTGGCTACCTCGCAATACACAAAAGAGAAAGAATTATATTTGAAACGTAGATTATAATAACTATGTGCTCGGTTGAACTGTACTGAAAAGTAACGTACACCGTTAAGCCTACAAAAAAGACGAACTTACAGCAATAAGCACTGTTTAAGCTGTGCAGTCTTATATAATGATGCTAAGGGAAACTAAGACGGAAGAAAAATTTAAAAAACAACAGTGAGGCGATGAAGCAAAGCCAAGATGCGGTAAGTGTTTTGTTTACAATAAAACGTTCAAATCTTCTTTGAGCATGGAGATATAGTCACATATCTCCATGGTTACAGGTAAGTACAGTAACTACACATAATAGATTAAACTGGAAAAGGATGACTTATATTGAAGTGTGTTGACTATTGCAAAACAGATGAATAACAACTAAATAAAAAATTGAAAGAAAAAAAATGTAGGGACAAAGGAATCTAAAAATCGCCTAAAGTACCTTAACTAGAGACTTTAAAACGTAGGTTAGTGCCTAAACAGCACCAAGGACAAAAAGGGGGAAACCACCCTACAACCTAAGACCCTATGGGTCAAGGGATGCAGAAGTCAATGTGTTAACTACAGCACCTAGAACAAAAGATGTCAAATGTCTCGTAAAATAACTTGAATGGGTTGCTCGGTTTATTCATTGTAATTAACTTTTCAACCAATAGAAGGAAATTGAACTAACGTGAAAAATCAGTGGCATCGGATTTAGTTTTATTTATCTTACAACAAAAATTAAAGTATTTAGCATGCAGTAAAAAGAAGTTGAGCGGGTGGTACACCTTAGTGGTGTATCCGAAAAAAACATATGAGCGGCAAATATCCAAGTTAATCTTATGGCATAGGTTATAAGTAATGATCCAAAAATTTCGAACATAGGCGCACTTCCAGAATAAATGCTCAACTGTTTCACTCTCAACTCCACAAATTGTACAAACTGGGGAGTTACTCGAATTGATAATATATAAATAAGCCTTAACACAAATGATTCTGTGTAAGAAACGAAATTGAAAATACTGGAATTTTGTCTCTCTCATGGCACAAAATTTAGGTTTAAAAACAATTTTCCAATCCTCAGGTACATTCACAATCTCCTGCTCCCACTTATTCACAGATTTAGGCATTACAAAAGAATACTGCAAAAGGTAACTATAAACATGACGTGTTGGCTTGCAGGCAGAAGAAAAGCTTATTAAACTGTTAAACGATTTATGTTATTATTAACGGGCTGAAAGGGAAATAAGTTATCTTTCTAAGATTTTGGGATTGCATCTACTATAATGCCAAAATAATAAGTAAAGGAAAAATTTCTCAAATTGAATTTAGTAACAAAAGAATTATAACCAAGGGGGTTGCTGTTATCATCAAAACAAATCCTTAGACTGTTAGAAGGTAGGCATTGTTATCTAAAAGACTATTCATAAAAAATTACCTGGGAATCAATCTTGATGAAAGATTTGTTTAGAACATATTGGTTGGCATAATTGTAGTTTACAGGTTTATGGTAATTATAATCTGATCAAGCCTGATACACATGTGAAATGAAAATATTTGAAACTTGTAAATCTTGCGTGAAAAAATTACATTTGAAAAGAAAACTAGGACCACACCTCTTTAAGAAATAGTCAAAGGATGACTTCCATGGTCTATCAACATTGTCAAGATACATTAGAACCCATTTATATTTCAAACTTTTTGCAAAGATAAACATATTGATCATTCTAAAACCGCCATCACACTTATTATTACATAGTTGGATAGTAGGCCTACAGTTCTCTTGACTTTATCAGGCTTATTATACCAGATGAACTTAAAGAAAAGTGAGTTCAACTCATAAAAAAAAAACTTGTCTGGAGGACTAGGTAGAGCAGTTAACGGGTAAACAATTTGGGAAATTGCAAATGATTTTAAGATTTGGATTTTACCTATACACTGTAAACATAACTTAGTCCAGCTCAGCGAAAATTCTAGTCCAGGTGACTAAGTTGCTTCGTCAGGCACTTTCATTGCATTCATGACGAAATACATGACCATATTTTTTTCACTTGACGAGAAAAAAAATCGTCCTACCTCTTCTGAATATTAGTCGTATACACAAGTGCCATTAAAAAGGATAGCTGGACCAGCTGTCTTAGTCCAGCTTTTTGGATCGTATAGTCGGTCTAGTCGATCATGCGCGTACGTGATGCATGATGTACGTAAATGAATTTCGAATTTTGAAATCCGCCATTACAGAATCAGTTACTGCGCTAGGACTCGGGAGAACCTTCAGAAAAACACCCTTACCGTTACTAAGTTATATATCCAGCTTGATCGAAAAATAAGCTCGAAGATGACTTTTTAATTTCGGTTAGTTATTTTGGTGATTTTATGTCAACAAATTTAGATTACGTTTTATTTTTGAATTCTGAGTGATGGAATACCGAGGTTGAGTCCTAATATTAGCATGTTAGGCTGGGAATCAGGCTTATAATGGCCTATTTGGAGGTCGGATATCCGAGAATGTTGTGGTGCACGGCGATGTAACAATGTTTTTTTGACGATTTCAAACTTTAGTCAAAGGGGAAAACAAACAGTCAGTTAACATTGCAGTCAATGAGAGAAAAACCTATTTTTTGTCATTTTTCAACAAATACTGGACATAATTTATTTTTGTTCACAAATGTTGTGTAGGCTAGGCCTATTGTACTAGTAGTAGTTTCCAACATGATATATGAGTCCCATTAATTTTCGCTGACTGGCTGAGGCGACACAAGTATTTATAAAAAAAATATCCCATTGACTGTACTAATGAAGTTTCCCCTCCAACTTAGCAAAACCGTACTGAGCTCGTACACGGTTACGTCTCTCCGACCTCCAGAATAAATTGTTGTAGTCTGCAGGGTGGACCCAGGTTAGGCCTAAAAGGGAAATTCCTATTATTACAAGTCTAACTTAGCGTGCATGGGTTATTATTTCAAAAAGTTAAGAACTTTAAAAAGTTAAGGTACAACTATAGAATACAGATTCACTTTGAAGTATAGACCTCGTTGCTGGCAGCGAAGTCATGCTCCATTGACACTATTGTCATCAGACATGAATATGCATCGTTCATTAATTAAGATAAGTAGGCCTACAATCCCCATGACCGCGCTGCCAAGTCGGGGATATACCATAGTTATGACTTAAAATAAGTACAAGTTCTTTCAAGATGAATATGCATCGTTTTTTAATTAAGATAGAAGGATTATAATCCGCGCGACTTCGCTGCCCAGCCGGGGATAGCCGGGGAATACTGCATGGGAGCCATATGATCACACATAAGTTTCTTCAATAATTCATAAGATTAAACCATTCACGTCGGAAGTTCGCGAGTCAGGGGATATTTTGTGAGACTGAGCATGCATTCTATAGTGTACTCCAAAGTTAAGAACTGTTTGTAAAATTATTTTCATGAACTTGACAATTAAAACAAATATTGTTTCAAGGATCAGATAAAGATTTGTAGAGATTAACCTTTTGTCAATGCTTAATAATTTGCAATTTAATTTCCTTTTCATTATTAAACCATTACTTAAAAGAGTGACGAGTTGGGTTTCATTTAGGAATCTGAATCTGAATCTGAGTCGGTTAAGTCGGCAAAAATCCTTCAAGAGGACATGAACGCCAACCGAGCGTAAAAAGTATGAGTAAAAATATACAAAAAACTAGTTAGCAATACAAGTGTTAGTGGGTTTAGCTTTAAAACAGTTGAGACTTGGTGCATGTACAATGTCTGACGGTAAAGCATTCTAATCCTTTAGCTGTTTAGCAGTTTAGTGTGTGAGGGAAGAAAGAGTGTTTATATACATTCTTTTTAGCATAGGGAACCTGGAAATTAAAGTCATGATTATTTCTTGTATTAGTTCTGACGGCGGGGATAACTTCATCTTTATTGATGGCGACAAGATTGTTATTGATTTTATATTGCATATGTAGCCGGGTGTTGTATCTTCTTGTTTTTAGCAGTGGCAAATTCAATTTATAAAGCATGTTTTTTACACTAGATTTATAAGAGTAGCCTGCCATACAGCACCTGGCTGCTCTCCTTTGAATAGATTCAAATTTGTCCACATCGCACTGGTGATGGGGGTCCCAGACTGCTGATACGTACTCAAGTACTGGCCTGACCAGCTGACTAGAGCTTTATAAGCAGTGGATTTAACGTCGGTGGGACAGTTTGAGAGGTTACGTTTTAATAGGCCAAGTACAGAGTTAGCTTTCTTGGTTATGCTATGTATATGTTTATCCCATCTAAGTTTGTTATCAATTTCATCACCTAGGTATGGGTAAGAGTTGACATGTTTTAGTGGCTGGTTGCATAAGGTATAAACAGGTGATTTAAAGCATATCTTAGAGGAAATTGACAAGATGTAGCATTTAGAGGGGTTGAAGTTCATTTGCCATTGTTAAGTTTGTTAAGATCATCTTGGAGGATTTGTTGGTCAGAGGGGTTATCACTTGTTCTGTACACAAGGCAGTCATCAGCAAACAGTCTAACTGTGCTGTTTATATTATCAGGAATGTCATTTACATATAAAAGGAAAAGTAATGGGCTCAAGACAGTACCTTGTGGTACACTGGATAAAACCTGTTTAGAATCAGAGATTTCACCATCACAGACAACACGCTGGATGCGGTTGTTGAGGAATGATGCAAACCAGGCCAGGAGATTTCCATCAATGCCATAGGCGGAAAGTTTGGATAAGAGGCGCTAGTGCTGTAGTGTGGGACTTTATCAAAAGCTTTTGAGAAGTCAAGAATAGCCATAGAGACGTTACTGTTTTGGTCAATTTGTTTAGAGATATCATTTATTGTTAAGAGGAGTTGTGTTTCAGTCGATCTTTTAAGACGGAAGCCATGTTGTAAATCAGTTAAGATATTATGATCATCAAGGAATTTCATCACATGTGAGTGGATTACATGCTCAAGGATTTTACTACAAACGCAGTTGAGGGATATAGGTCTATAATTAGCTGAGTTTTGTTTATCACCTTTTTTAAAAACGCTACATATGTTTGCTTCTTTCCACTTGTTCAGTTGTTAGGGATAGTACCATTATCGACAGAGGTTTGAAACAGATCAATTAGAATTTCATAGAGGTCATCAGCGTGTATTTTTAGAAACCATGGTGGTATTTGGTCAGGACCTGAGGCTTTGTTGGGGTCTAGCTTATGCAGTTGCTTTTTGACACCTTCTGAGGTAATTATAAGTTGGTTTATTTTGTTGTTGGTGAGTGGTTTAGTTACAGGGATTTGGGAGGTGTTTTCTTCTGTGAAAACACTGAAAAACTGGTCATTTATAATGTTAGCTTTAGTTTTACTGTCACTGCAGAGTTTACCATTATTTAGTAGATCAGACACACCTACAGAGTTACTTCTTAATCTTTTAATATAGGACCAGTATGCCTTTGGGTTTTCGTTAAGTGAGTTTCTAAGTTTATCACAGATGAAGGTGTTTCTAGCTTCTTTGGGGTTTTTTTACGGACAGCCTTCCTAAAGCTTTTATAGGTAGTCCAGTCATTGGTTTGTTGATTAGTCTTAGCTTTTTTAAACAGTTTATGTTTTTTCCTGCAGAGACGGCGTTGGATACGGGTGAACCAGGGCAGATTTAGTTTAGTTGAGGTGAATTTGTGAGGCTTGTTTTGATCATAATCAGTTTAATTTCATGTTCAAAAAAATTCTATTTTTCATCAACATCAATGGAGTTATTGAAATGAGTATAATATTGCAGTTTAAATTTGGTCAGGTCATCTTTTATTCGATTTATGTTAGCTTTTTTCTTTAAATAGATTTTACGTTTAGGCAACTTTTTACGAGGGGAGATATTTAGGGTCAGTTCAACAATATCATGGTCACTTATGCCGGGAATGACATTAGCTGAGGTAACAGCTGGTGAATTGTTAGTAAAAACAAGATCAAGGATGTTGTTATCTCTGGTGGGTGACTGCACCATTTGTGTGAGAAGAATTTTGGCTGCTTCGGAGGAAGCGTTAGTTCCTGAAATAATGTTTTGACTCCAGTCAATGTTAGGTTGGTTGAAATCACCAGCAAGAATAACATTGTTTTTGTCAGCATTTTTACCAAGTTTTTGGAAGGATTTTTTCAACTCAAGTAAGCTAGTGAGATCATTGTGACTGGGTCTGTAAAATGTTTCTATATACATGCTCTTTTCCTTAGGAAATTAGAATTTGGTCCAGATAATTTCACAGTCAGAGTCTAATTTAGTGAGCTCAGTGAAAACCAGGTCATTTTTCATTGCCTGTAATACACCACCATTACCATTTGAATTTCTATCTTTCAGTCTTTGCGAACGACTGTATAGTTGTCCGGGACAATTTCAGCGCTGGTAATTTCGGAATTAAGCCAGGTTTCAGTGCCAATAATGACATCTGGGTCTTTTTCTTGATAAGACTTTCCACGAAGCCGTCTTGTTTCGAACACTCTGAAAGTTGATAACAAGAAGTTTTAGAACCTGCCTTTTTTCCCTTTTGGGATTTGTTTTCAATTTGACATCGGGATGGTGGTTGGACCCCGAGTCAAGGCCAGAAGAACAATTTTGAAGTGGCTCATATGAGTTAGTACAGTTGATGGAATTGTTAGTTGAGAAGAAAGATTCAGAGAACTTCATGAAGTCACAAGTGTCACACACCCAGGTACAGCTAGAATGCATAAGATCGCTGTATTTTGAGTCGTCAATGCTACAGCACTTAGTGTGGATCGATATATCACAAATGTCACACTGCTCTGCTTTTTGGATCTCCTACACTGGAGTCCACACAGGCCACAAGGTGTCAAACATTCCGAGATGATGATGCAAGAGTATTGTAAGCTGCATTACTAATGCCTGCACACTTACTATGAACCCACGAGTCACAATCATCACAACAAATACCTTTCTGGTTATTTTTGACAGATTTGTTGCATCGTTTGCAATTTTGGGGAGGTTCCAGGATTGCTTTCAATACCACCAGAAAGGGTAAGGAATAAAAGGAGTAATTTTCTCCTGCGTGAATTGAATTTTGACAATTTCCAACTTGATTTGTACGAATGTAATTGCCCATCGATACAAAGATTGGTTGCAAGTGAGTGATTTGAATAATCACTAGAGCCAAACAAGACATGGTAACTAGTTCCTGGGGCGTTTAGAGGCAAATTTGATGCCTGAAATGAATGAGGTTGCGACGAATACAAAAAGTTTAGAGAGTCAGAGACTCGGGAGTATCTTAACAAGAACAGTACAGGGAAGACGAGGTTGTGAGTGAGAATGAACATGATTGATGGCAAGAAGAATGAATATACTTGACAAACAGGAAATATAGACTAGTAGAGCAAATAAACACTGTAATACAGAAAAGAATATGAATGGAATGACGTATAGAAAACAAACAATAAACTTACTCAGGTCTCAGGATTTAATCAAGTTCCGATCACCGAGAAAAAAATTGTGGAAATGGTAATAATACAAATAGTGTCTTGGGCTATATAGCATTAGGTTTACAACCGTTACGCAAAAATAACAAACACAAAAACTGCATTAATATTAACAAAAATAAAGAGACAGGCAATGAGTTGAGCCGAATTCTCCAACAAACATCAGTTCGAGGTCAACACTGGCTGATTGCAGGGTCATGCAGGAAAATGAATAAACACCGTTTTTACGCCTCTCTTTTCGAAAAGCGTTCAGAGTTCCATAAACCAGTAGACTGATAGAGATTAGAGTCACTCTAATACCGTCGGAACCAAAATTCAACGTCCTCAATTGATGTAGCCTACTGTGTGCACCATCCAACCATCGATTCCGCACCCTAACCAGTATAATTCATTTTGTACTATTCCTCTTAGGGAAAAGGATCACAAAAATTGCGACAAGTGAATTTCTAAATAAGGTCTAGAGTTACAAAATTTCCAACTTTTTCCTCCATATATATAGTGTTTATGTTTGGGTAACGGGAAGGGGGAGCTTGGATTCGGAAAATCTTATACTTTTGCGCCCCCTCCCCTCCCCGCCTCCTGCAAAAAGTCTAGCTACGTCACTTACCAGAGGGATCGTCAGGGAACATAGGGAACATAGCATTAGGGAAGCTATATCCACCAGTTACTTTACTATAACTCGGAAACTACAAATGCTTTTGTAGTAATTTGAATACTATGCTGTTCAGAATATAAAGTTATTTCTGGTGAATATAGGAATAATATTTTTGAATACTGTTTTTTTTTTTTTATCATTTTGCTTTTTGTATCGCCTTTTTTTTATCGAAGGACAAGCTTTACAACTGTACTTGATCGTTAAAGATTTATTGAAGATACGATTAAAAATCATTATGACCATTTCTAGACTTTCCTACATTTATGACGTAAATTTTGACGTAACACTCTCGGAAGCTGGTTTGATCATGTACAGGAATACTGGGATTTACCGTACGGAATGAAGAACACTTTTTATTCGTCACCTATGAAAAAATGAAATTGGTTAAAAAAAATCACACATTTGTTTCGAAAATGAAAATGATTTTTCAATATAGTTTTTGAGCAATGCTTAACTAAATGTAACTTTTCAAGTATAAAGATTCATACATTTTATTTGATTTTAACTAGACTGCTAGAGAGGGCACAATCTTGAAGAACTTTTTGAAAATGTTTGTATCCTTTTGTTTCCCCCTAAGACTTTGCTCGCACCAATGTGCATCTCAGTACCATTGAAGCAGTCGCGGCACTTCCGGGGAAAGGGGCAGGAAATCCCAGGACACTGCTTTTCCCATATAAATAATTGTTGCCTGAGCACATTTTGCTTAGATTGATGTTATTCAAACGTTTACTTTCATTTTTCTTAATCAATATATATACTATTTTATCTTTAGTATTTTAATATTACCAGAACGTTATCTAAATATTGGATTTGATAAGAATGAGGATTTCATTCCGTTTCTTGCCATTTTGTCTCTTCTTTTATACAGACTCATTCTAACATATAGACCTAGGCAGGGTATGCGGGCAAGAAAAATTTGCCTTTTCTTTTTGCTGAATTTATATCTTTTTGTTTGGTGATGTTTGGTATCTTAGACCGATTTTGTTAATTTGACACCACCCGCCCGCACCACCCGCCCGCACCACCCGCCCGCACCACCCGCCCGCACCACCCGCCCGCACCACCCGCCCGCACCACCCGCCCGCACCACCCGCCCGCACCACCCGCCCGCACCACCCGCCCGCACCACCCGCCCGCACCACCCGCCCGCACCACCCGCCCGCACCACCCGCCCGCACCACCGCCCGCACCACCCGCCCGCACCACCCGCCCGCACCACCCGCCCGCACCACCCGCCCGCACCACCCGCCCGCACCACCCGCCCGCACCACCCGCCCGCACCACCCGCCCGCACCACCCGCCCGCACCACCCGCCCGCACCACCCGCCCGCACCACCCGCCCGCACCACCCGCCCGCACCACCCGCCCGCACCACCCGCCCGCACCACCCGCCCGCACCACCCGCCCGCACCACCCGCCCGCACCACCCGCCCGCACCACCCGCCCGCACCACCCGCCCGCACCACCCGCCCGCACCACCCGCCCGCACCACCCGCCCGCACCACCCGCCCGCACCACCCGCCCGCACCACCCGCCCGCACCACCCGCCCGCACCACCCATCTGAGAGGATTTCACTGTTTTGCATGCCTTCTTGCCGTTTGGTAGGATTGGAAAAGTGGAACATTTGGTCAAATTTGCCGAAAATTGAAGGAGGTATCACAAAGGAAAGTTCCCGAACATTTAAGGATATAACACCCGGCTGCCCGGTGTGCACGGAGCAAGGTGACAGAAGTTCCCGTGACACGCGATTTATTTGTCTCAACGCGATATTTGCGCTCCTAGCTTCAGATTTACTTGTTGTCACTCACAAACCTTATACTATAGCTGCTTCATCCTCTGAGTCTGAGTGGCATCAGTGCAGGTAAAGGGAAGGGGAATGGTAAAGTGGGAATATATTTTTAATTGTTGAGGAAATTACGCAGAAAACTGTAACAACGATCGCGTTTATGACAAATATCTTAACAATTACTAGAAGGACGACTCCGTCCCCGTTGATTCCTAAATTGTGCGATGTGCTTTTGGTTGACTGTGATGTCGACGTTGTCCTCAACGACCACGAAACGAATTTTCTAAGGCGGGATTGACCGTTCATAAGTGACTTAAACAACATGACGACACCTCATCTGTTGAATTTCCTCAAATCTTCCCAATGGTTACAAAATTCAAGACTAAAATTTTGCAAAATGCTGAATGATTCAGTTTTTTAACTAATTACACCACCAAATTGCCAAATTTATGAATTGCTCAAAGTTGTGATTTGTTATTCCATGCATTTAACGTTTATTCTGTTTTTTGTTTTGTTTAATAGGTTCATCTTCACAATGGAAAAGCTTTTTCACAGTGAGACAAAACAAGCAATTTGACGAACTGAATCATGAGAAAATGGAAAGCTATGACAAACTTTCCAAGTTATTGAACATGAAGCCTGGGATCTCTGAATAAAAAATCTGAAAATATTGATAAGAAGGTGGTGTATTCAGAATATCCAGTATCCAGTTTCTTTAAAAGAAACAGGTGTAGACCGGCTGCGGGAGGGTGGGCCAAGGTGGTATAGTACCAGTGGCATAGGAAGATAATTGACATTGGGTGCCAGATTTTGTTTTTATCCCAATTCAAACCTACAAAAATGTAAAACGGTGGGGGAAGGGGAGCATTGTATAATTCTTGATAAAATTCCAGAAATGAGGAAAATTTCCCGAAAATGAAAGAAATTTCCTGAAAATTGAAAAGAAAAAACTTCAGGAAAATGAAGGAAATTTTCATAAAATAAGCAAATCTCACGAAAATTAAGGAGATATCGTGTATATTGAAAGAGACTTCTTGGAAATTGAAAATTTTCCCAAGAAAAGATGTAAAGGAAAATAAATTCGTTAGACCTTCACTATTGGGAGGGGGAGGGGGTGGTACTTGCCCCAATAAAAATTAGTATTGTCCCTCTGCCCTCATAGGCCTATGTGGATCACTGGAAAATTGTCAATTGACTGAAGTCTCATGGGTCCACACTCATTTAATTAAAACAATGTATCATAAAACTAGAAAGACAAGGACATACAGAGTAACACTCAAACGAACTGGCAACACCCCGAAAAGCCTGACAAATTATTACCACAAAGTGTAATCTAATCATATGTATCATTTTGAAAATGTATCAAGTCTGTATATTTTCGCGGAAACATAAAACCACAACTTGTACAACGATGTGGTATGCAAATAAACATCTCATGATATTTGACATAAGTGAGTGCCAAAATATTTGTCAATATGCGAAATCCGGTTCCACCCATAGATCACATTCGTTCGATTGAATTTGAATTCAACTGAAAACTAACTGGGACGATCCGTCTTTCGGCCCACAACTTCGATGAGTTTTGGAATCTGCTGTTATAATTGTTTAGGATGGGGGAAACAGCCGCCTTGTAAAAAAATCCCGAAATCAAATCGCGAGGGTGGGGGGGGAGGGGGTCTCAAGGAAGGACGGTTCACATCTAATTTTTCAACGCACTCATCGGATGCGTCATGTCGATTTATTTTTGTATATCTTTCCGCGTCGAAGATTTTTTTGCGCAAATTAGGACCCGAATTGTTGACCGGCCTAATTCATTTAATGATCCCACCTCAATTCTGCTTCGGCAGCACGGAATGACGTGATCAGACAACACTTCCCATCGTCCAATGAAGTGATAGAACTTAATCAGCAAATTGACGGGTTGGCAAATCAATTAATCAAGGCAGGCTGCATGTTGAAGGCACACAAATTATACGAAAATAAACTTACATCGGTAAATGATAAAATAGCACAAAGATTTCATTCACAAAACTATTTCTAAGATTAAGCCAATGGGCATGGGTGAAAATGTATTGAAAATGTATGTATAAATCCACTCATTCAAGTTGATACATTATGCTAATTTTTCATGCATTGATTTACAATAACAGTTTCTAAATATTGAACGCAGATTCACCTGAAAATTACGATCTAAATATGAATAAGACAGTGTTTGACCGTTAGTTTCCTTCACGAACTGTTGAACTTTAAATGTTTAACACCCGGGAAAACCTGATTTTCTTATTATGGCATTTAGCCATATGTCACCGAACTTATACATGTAGTGTTGGACTGGTTTACGTTTTATTCTGCTAAACACTTTGATCATGTTTAGTAAATTAAATTCAGATAATAAAATATTTATAAGATCTGTCTATAAGGGGTGGGGAGTAGAACTGGTCAAACTAAAGTTGACGTCTGATGCGACGACTGGATGAAGGTTGTTTTTGCCCAATGACTTATATATGATTAAGCCTATGTAACTTATTTTTTTGTAATGTGTCCATTTGAAGAAGTTTAAACCAGTTTCATCTAAAACATGACTTCGGTTTTCTTAGACCTGTCGAGTTTAATGTTTTTGTTGCAGGGAAATCCAACTTAAAAACGAAAAAAAAGTTAAAGGTCAACGAAGAGATTGTTATCATAAGGGGAGGAGGGGGGTAGTGGTCTTGTGATCTTGCATGCATGTGCATGCATAAGCCTTACGAAACTGGAGAAAATAACATCCTGTCATCTGTCAGTGTTCTTCACTTTTTTTTAGCTTAAATTTAAAGTTTATGATTTAATGCTGTGCAGAAATGTGAATTCGAAATCATGCGTGTATGTAGGAAAAAACTCGGTTGCGATTTTTCAAAGTGTTCCCTAATGCTTTGGCTTATTATAAGTTCTAATTGAGTGAAGTTCACCCATTCCTTGTATTTACCAACACTCTTTTTCCCGTGGGTCGCATGAAATCCGATTCATTCATTCAAGTGATGGAAATCAACGAAAACTGGAAATTAAAAAGACAGATCAATCAATGGTGCACTGGATTTATACATTACTACGCACTTCTTGTTTTCACCAGAAACCATTCATAGCAATTTCTTTTATTTGAACTTACAAGCCCCAGTATTTATTTGATTTATGAAGGGCCTCACCAGTGGCGTATTCAGCTTTCAGTGCCAGGATGGGAGGGGAGGGAGGGGGGAGGGAAAGGTAATATTTGCAAAGGGCTGTACACTGTGTGTAGAAAGCGAAGGAGGGTGTCTGATTTAACCTATCGCGGTTGGGAGGTTAAATTGGGAAATTTGATATAAATTTTAAGGAAGCTTGTGGTAAAATTATAGGACACTTCGCTTTGGTCAAATTATTGGAAATGTTTTGGTAAAATTAATGGAAATTTCGGTAAAATTATTGGAAATTTTGTCAGATTTATTGGAAATTTGTTTTCAATTTTTGGCAACATTTTCTGAAAATAAAAGATTATAACCGAAAATCCAAGAATGTTTCCTGAAAATGAAGAAAATTAAAGACAATTTCCCTAACATCGAAGATGCCCGGGCAATTTGAGGCCGGAGAATGGGGCCAAGTGGCTACGTGTCCCACGATTTCAGCAATTTAGAGGTAGTACAATTGGATTTCAGAAACACAAAACATTTTGAGGGCATTATTATGCAATTTGTGGAATTCAATTTATAATTTACTCACAAATTAAAAGCATATTATCAGATTATTAAGAACTTAGAGGGTCTCGACTGAATGATGAATAAAAGTAATTGTCTTTTTGTCTCTTTTAGACTTTAAGTATAGTTTGCTGGGAAATTAAGTTATTTTCATATTGTTTTTATTTTGATTGTTATTTCCTTTATATGTATAACATGTATGTACTGGTAAACTCCCGCAAATTACATTTTACATAGTTTCGCCAGGGGAAAAGTTCCCCCTGACCCCAATGAATACGCGCCGCTGAGCCTAAACGTTCCTAAATGACACGTGAAACAGGAACCCCGAATCATCAAATTATATGATTAAGAGGATTGAAGAATGCAAGGGGTATTATTATCCAATATTTTGTCATTATTTTATTATCAAAATTTTTTTTTGGTGGATCTGTCTCTGCAGTCAGAACTCGCCCCTCCCCCCCCTGCCCTGTTTTTCATTTTTCGGCACCAAAAGGGGGGTGGAGCGGTCTCTTCCACCGCTCCTCGTAAAGATAACTTACTCGGTAGTGGGGGATCTTCCGATTACTTCCGCTTAAATGTCTCTTTTCTCGCCTTTCCCCCGTTTTTCCATTTTTCGTCACTAAAATGAAAGGGGAGCGGTCACTGACGATCGCTTCCCCTGGCTACTTCTCTGACTGGAGCATTGTGTTACATTATTTTTAATCGATTGTTCCATTCACTGTATTGAATATTCCAGGTACCCGACCTCAATACATTGAACCAAAGAGCTTCCACACAGCTCTTTGATTTAACACTGTGCCGTCCTGACTGTTATCTAAACCATTTTAAACTCTTAGTCATATCTATCAAAGAATTTTCCACCTTCACAGGATGCATTAATGATCGTTTCTCAACTTGATATAAAGTAACGAATGCGGTTTAACCTGAAAATTTTCAGAAATATGAGTCAAATGCATTTGACCGTGACAGCAATTTTTCATTTTTCCAAGACAAGAACACTTGCGGTGAAACCTGATTTCCTTGTCATGGCATTTAGCAGTTTAACCAAAAGTTGACACATACTTTTGAAAAATTGCTGTGACTTCCGAAATAAGTTCTTCTGTGGTCACTACAAGCAGACAAGCCTCTTTACAAATCATTAAAGGTATATGGACAGGTAGAGATTTTGCAATAATTATGTTTCATAATATACTGAACATTTCATTAACATACATTTATCAAAAATTTCCACTAAGTTTCTGAGATATTCGCGAAAAAGTGAAAAAATTAAACCCCTAGAAACGGCTGGACTTCCATCTTTTAAAACCAGAGCCAAAAGTTGTTGTGGTTCCTATGCTTTTTCATAAGCTGATTGATTTGCAAAATTTGTATTAACTGTCATGCAATTCCATATCATAAAATATTTGTACAAATATATTTATTCATAAGCCACATCCACCATGCAGATCAATAAAAATGTTGACAACATTAGCATTTGCACAATAATTAACAACATCATCAAAGCAAGTATGATGCAAACACGATTGCTCATTTATTCTAGTTCAAAATTTGTCAGCAAGCCCCACCTACTCATTAGCATTCATGACATCACTGCCAGACTGCCACAACATTAGAACATACGTACAAACCATGACCCATCTGTGTACCACATATAGCATAAATCTGATATAACGTTTATGGTGTTTACATCATTTAGCACTTTCACGTTAAGCCATGCCCACTATGCAGCTAATAATAATGACACCTGTTGATAACATAAACATGTACGCAACCAACAAAATTATCATGCCCAAATATGACGCAAAACGGACAAACAGTTGCTCATTAATCATTTTTTCAAATTTATCACTTTAAGCCTCGCCCACTTATTAATATGCATGAAATCACCATCACAAACATTAGGCCATATCTGCAGACAATGAGCTATCTGTGTACCATATAATACATTACTCCAGTTTACTGTTCTTGAAATACTGTGTTTGCAAGCTCTTTTCTGCAAAATCATATTGATCCCCGCTCACTATGTATATTAATGAAATTCAACGTTCTTACATCATAAACATGTACACACCAACATTATAATTATACCAAACATGAAGCAAAACAGACAAGTTGTTGTTAAAAAATGAACATTTCAAGATTTTCACTATAAGCCCCGCCTACTCATTAATATGCATGACATGATCATCAATAACAGTAGGGCACATCTACAAATCATGTGCCATCTTTGTACCATATATGACATAAATCCAGTTTACCGTTCTTGAGATACCGTGTGTACAAGCTCTTTTCAGCAAAATCATTTTAAGTACCGCCCTAGTATGAATATTAACGAAATTCAGCATTTTTGCATTGTGAACATGTACACACCAGCTAACATTATAATTAGGCCAAATATGAAACAAAACAGAAATGTGGTTGTTAACATATAAACATTTCAAAAGTTTTACATTTAACACCGTTTTCATAAAAAAAAAAAAAACAATACGTCACATCTACAGATCATGGGCTATCAGTGTACCACATATGATATGAAATCGGTGTACTGTTCATGAGAAATCGTTTTTACGAGCTGGCCGTCACATACATACATACAGAGATACATACAGACATACATACATACATACATACATACATACATACATACATACATACACACATACATACATACATACAAACACCCATACATACACACACACGCCATCACGACCGCGTAGGTTCCTGATGCTATCGCATCGGAACCAAAAAGCGTGTGACGTAAGAATAAGCACACAGCAAGGCCTAACATGCTTAACTTCAACTGTGTTACTGTGTCATTTTGACCTGGGTTACTCCAAAATATCAGTAATTGAATCAGACATAAGAATATCGCTTAATTAGCGATATGCTAAATCATTTTGTGGATTTTTTTTGTGGATAAAGAGAAAATATCGACTCAAGCTCAGATCCATTATTTCTTTATGATTAGCGAACTC
>JAIGNY010001522.1:30000-45608 GCA_020152595.1 Chiridota heheva
CTCCCCTCCCACACACACACACATACACACACTTTGGAACAAAATAAACTGTTTTTTCAATCAAAACTTTACATGACATAAAAAGTACAATAAAGACGATTAAATTGTACACCATAGGAAAAAGAAAAAATTACTTTACCGATTTAACTAGTTCGCTTAAGACAACAACTTTTTTGCTATCGTCTTGGGAACACATGTAATCTGATTTTCAAACAGTTTTCCTAGGATGGACTGGTATAGGTGTAGTAATGATAAGCAAATGCGCGCAATGTTCCCAAGTGCTTCGAATTACCCCCACCCCCCCCCCACACAGCTTGGAATTATTTTTCCACAACTTGGAATTGAGATCCCCAGCTTGGAATTGAGCCCCCCACACTTGGAATTGAGCCCCACACAACTTGGAATTGCCTCTGCACCGAGCTTGGAATTAAGCCCCGCACACAGCTTGGAATCGGGGATTTGTTATGTTGATAATCCCTATTGCATTTAAGCCCTGCACACAGCTTGGAATTAAGCCCCCACAGTAACTAGGACTTAAGCCCCCACGACAACTTGGAGTTTAAGCTCCCACACTGCTCTGAATTAAGCACCGCACAGCATGGAATTAAGCGCCCGCGCAGCTTGAACTTAAGCCCCCGCTATATTTCATGACCCACCATATTCCCCATATTCAATTGCTCGATGCCTTCCACCTGTCGAAATACTGAAATATATCTATTCAAACTGTTCCATACAGTTACAAATTCCTAAAGTTACAGATAAATGTCTCTATTATGCAATTCCTTCATTTACTCAGATGCTTCATTCAGATAATTCATTCAGATGATTCATTCAGATGATTCATTCAAAAGATTCATTCAGATGATTCATTCAGAGGATTCATTCAGATGATTCATTCAGATGATTCATTCAGATGATTCATTCAGAAGATTCATTTGATGATTCATTCAGATGATTCATTCAGATGATTCATTCAGATGATTCATTCAGATGATTCATTCAGATGATTTATTCAGATGATTCATTCAGATGATTCATTCAGATGATTCATTTAGATGATTCATTCAGATGATTTATTCAGATGATTCATTCATGGGTCGATTACCATCAGCAGATAATCTACCAGCTGTTCAATTATCTATTAGCTTGAGCAATTAAAAGACCTCAGTGATCTAGTGTCATAACATCAGCTTGACAATATTCCTGGTTCAATTCCTTATGGATCTCCAAAATTGATAAAATCTCCAAACAAAAAATTGTTTCAACAAAATATTCTGATTTCCCTTGAAACCTGGCCTATTACATTTTCCTTAAGTTATTAAATAAGTCAATGATTCAATCTTTTTATTCATAGACGTATCCCTTCCCCTGTACCCAAACATGCACTTTAAGGTGATATTTTGAATAGTTCAGAATATCCTTTGATCCAATAGGTTTCTCTTGGTCCCCCTTCCCCCTCATGAGTTTGAGTTATGCCCTCCATGGTCAATGTCCCCAGCATAATTCATGGATGAAGCTTGAGAGCATGCATATGTAGATGTGTCAAGAGTTTATTAAGCCATTTGGATGAGGATAAAATGCCCCTCTCCCCTCCAATAAAAAATAAGAATAATTAATTATAGATCAAACAACTGTCTTCTTTTCTTCCATGGTGGCCTAGTACAAAATTACTTCAATTATCTGATTATATGAATATAATATTCAATATTTCTCTGTAAGGAGAGGAGGAGACCATGAAATTCAAATAAAGTCTCACTGTGGCTCTAACTGATAACCGAAATGAAATTAAGCAGATCTCAATATCCTCAGATGTTAATTATAACAGTATAACTGTATAATGTAAGGAGTGACATTTAGTAGGAGTCCATAAACAGGAATCCATAAACAGGAGTCCATAATTCAAATTTAATAGGAGTCCATAAATAACGTTAACATCGCACCTGCACTACAACAGCTTACACAAAACTAACAATAATAAGGCATCGGAACCACGCAACCTTTTGGTTTCTAATTTCAAATACTGGGCCATTTATTTTCTAGACAAAATAGACAAAATTTGAATTGCCCGACAATTTGGGAAGGGGAGGGGGTTAGATACCCCCTTAAATTAAGCCCTTGCCTCTCATGACAAAAAATATTATCAAATTTGATCTCTTGTTACAGTAATTATTTTGTGTATTCTTAATGAACTTAAATAACTTGTAGCATTAACAGACTGAGGCTTACCGTAGTTTCTTAAAATTAATGTTAAAGCTTCATTTGAGCATATTGGAAGACGCATCTCAACCGTGACCTCTGTGAGGTGACCGTGAGGTTTGTTGGGACAAAAATCAAATCTACCCCCTCCCACACCCCTCGCCTCCATGTCAAATATATTCCTACGCCGATGATACACGTTTTTTTAAAAACATGCATTTCCTGGTTGTTGTTTTTTTAAATATATATATATTTTTTTTTTTATCAATTGCATTGCTATAGGCACACATTGGATGAGCGAGATAGTGCAGCTTATTCTAAATAATGGTGACGCTAGCAAAATTGAACGGCGGTTGGAACTGCCACTGGAATACGCCAGCTTCAAGTCCACACATGACGCCTATACACGCACAGGAAGAATTCCCCTTACCAATCTCTACAACAAATATCAGTCACCAAGGGTCATACCCGCCCACACCTTTGCGCCATGCTTGCCGGAACAGATTTGGGATAAAAAGTGTCCGGTAGTTATTTTTTTAATCTTCTTTAGCCTTTTTTCTCAGAAGTCTCACTTGTTACTTACCCTTGCCAATCTCTACATTAAATTCCGGTCACCAAGGGTTACACCCACCACACCTTTACTCAGCAGTGGCGTGGTGGTGGGGTGGGGGGGGGGGAGACTGTCCCAATGAAGCTTTATGAGAGGGTGCCGAATGCTCATAGTGGCTTAACGATTGTCCCGAGAAAAGAAAAAACAAACTTTTTATTCATCAACTTCTGCATTTTGTATCATTACAAAGCAAAACGTTGTAAATGTTTGTCTCAAAGCTTTATTCTTACATCAAAACATGGAAATCATCCCTGGACCCCCAACTAAAGACACATGATTATAGTCAATAGGATCCTTAAGCATGCGTGTTTCTGATATCACAAGCACGCCAGAAAATGCTAAGCTTCCTTGGCGCCTTCCAGGACTTCAAACCTGGATGTGACACAATATTAAGCAATTTTTAGCTATCAAAATTACGAGAAACGTAGGGCATCCGGTCTATTCGCCCCTGTGTCCCTATCTGCTGCTAGATTTTACACAATTTTAAGCAGTTATCTGCTATCAAAATCCCGTAAAACGTGGGGCTTCAAGGGGCTTTGCTCTTTGGCCCCTACCAGGGCTTCGCCCCCTGGGCCCCTACCAGGACGTCGCCCCCTAGCCCCTATCAGGACCTCGCCCTACAATTTAAAGAAATTTTCTGCTACCAAAATTACGAGAAACGCAAAGATTAAAGTGTTTGACGATATTATATTGCAATATTAAGCAATATTTTGTAATAAAAATCACGTAAAACATTGAAACGCAGAGCTTACGACGTTCTGCAGGGGTTCGACACAAGCTTAAGCAATTTATTGTATTCAAATTACGAGAACCGCATGAATTCCGGGGCTTCGAACTTTAGGCCCCTAATAGGGCTTCAACCTTTAAGTTGACACAATATTAGTCAGTTTTTTTTCTGTTCTCAAACTCATTAGAAATGCAGGGCTTCCAGTTTTCCAGGAGCTTTGTCCCTAGATTTGACACAATTTAAGCAATTATCAACTACCATAATTACGAGAAACGCAAAGATTAAACCATGACTTTGACATATTATTTTGCTATTAAAATCACTCAAAACGCAGGGCTCCCGGTGGCTTCGCACCCTGGACCTACCAAGGCTTCGCCCATAGATTTGATACACTGATTTTAAGTAATTTCCTGAACGGTGCCATCAAATCGGTGCATACAATTTAGATGTCCCCCAACGTTTTAATCTTATGAACATTTTTTTTTTGGGGGGGGGGGGAGGAGGAGCCGAAATGCCCTTGCCCCAGTGAAACATGACCCACCGTGCGCCACTGCTGTTCAGCAGCCCTCTTCACCAACAATCACCTTACCTACCATGCAGCACACGACAGAAACCATGCAGGAAACGCACTCACGCATACCAACCCTTCCAGAGACTGACCCCCACCAATCAACCATTCCACATCTCACCATCCCCACGTTGCTAGTATCTCCTGAGTATCTTCTGTCTTTCCAACCCCTGTTTACTCAAAATGATACGCCCGCCCTCCTGATTCGCTGTGATCGGTTGACACAGTTCGGGAGCAACCCAAAAAACTGGGTACTTTGAAATACCCAAAAAATTAGGTTCTTTTATGTATTACGTCATCGCATGAGCCTACACATTTGACTAGCCTACACTAAACATATGGGGTTTTTAATTTTCCGCTCCGGATTGTCCAAAATTGAAATGGATATCCTGAAATTTTGGAGACGGATAGTAAATAGATATTAAAAACTTTTTACCGCTGCTTTTTGAAATTCACCGTCGCAATTTTGAGAAAATGAACAAAACAGACTGCGAATAATCTGCTTTATTAATTTTCTCAAAAAGGCAACCGTGAATTTCAAAAAACAGCGGCAAAAAGTTTTTGATATCTATTTACTATCAGTCTCCAAAATTTCAGGATATCTATTGAAATTTTGGACAATCCGGAGCGGAAAATGAGAAACCTTATATGTTTAGTGTGGGCTAGCCAAATATGTAGGCTTATGCGATGACGTAATACATAAAAGTACCCAATTTTTTGGGTATTTTAAAGTACCCAGTTTTTTGGGTTGCTCCCGAACGCTGATTTAATTGCTGTTGGTCTATGCTGTATTTGTTATCAGGCAAATTGTGTGGAAAACATGATTTGGGCATAGAAAACGTATGTGACAGAAGTGTTTCCGATGATTTACAGGTAATTTATGTGGCGCGAAACGCAAAAGATGTTGCAGTTTCTCTTTACAACTTTCTTGGAAAGGAGGAACCCTTCAAAGCTTTAAAATCGTTCACGGAATTCTACGAGTATTTCGATTCAGGGGATGGTAAGTTGAGCTTACTAAAATATTAAGATTATGAATAAAATGTATTATTAAAGGAGCTGAAGGCCGAAAAGTGCGAGCTTGTTTTCCTTGGACAGTTGAATTTCAAGAATATTCCAACAAACTCTAAAATTAATCATAACTATTTCTTTATGAATATTTTAATAATTTTCTAAAACGAGTATTAAAAATTAGACCTGGTTTATTTTAAAATTTTCTTGACAAAAATAACGCCCTAACTTTTCAACCGAGAGCTTCTTTAAATAACTGATTATGCTGTTAAACAACTGATTATATATTATAACCCAACTGATTGTATCATTAAACAACTGATTGAATCATACAACAACTGATTGTATTAAAAACAACTGATTGTATTATTAAAACAACTGATTGTATTACAAAACAACTGACAGACTGATTAAGATAAGTTTATAGGGAAAGTTATGAAAATGAGTGAACATTTGCCTTCACTATATAGGAATAATGCGTTCTGAATCGTTCAGCACCGTGCCCCAATTGGAACGGGATAATTTCCCTGCCCGCTGCTCTTCACTGCACGGTTAAGGAGTGCCCTACATTGTAAGGGGCCGAAGGGGAGGGCAAGCATAGTGCCCTTCATCGGTTCTTTGCTTTCTGTGTAAAGCGATGTTTACCGTTATATGCATTCCCCTTCCTTGTTTTTCGACTCGACCCTTTTTGTATTTCACGCTTTCTTCACGCAGTATCCGGGTTATGGCATGAGCACGTTCAAGAATTTTGGGCGCTGAGAGAAAAAAATAATGTTCTTTACGTCACATACGAGGAGATGCATAAAGTGAGTTGGACTTTTAAAACAACCATTTTGAATATAACGATCATCTCTTGATTTTGTATTACGAAATCTATTGATACTTCTAAAGACACATACGAATGAGTCTTATGTTCATCTTTCAAACCAATTCATTTAGTTTTCAATATGTGCCAAGTGTATTATGCAAATGGCTCGAAGTTTCTTTAATTATAATTAACTATTAAGTGTTTGAATATTTTATCTTTGTTTTAAGATTTTTCATGGCAGTATGTCGTAGCTGTAGATTCAGTTTGTGTGTAGAAAGGTATTTGATAAGTAACATCTCCTTGTACAGTTTTCCGTTCCTGTTCTTTTTGTACTGCCCGGTGTAACAGGAGATTTTGTCCCCCAGGGGAAAATATCCCCCGGACAAAATGTCTTAGGAGAATATGTCCGCCGGACTTAATCTCCTAGAAGAGTTTGTCCCCCTAGAAGGTATTGTCTTCCATACACAGAGCTAGCTGTCCGCCAGGAAAATTTGTCCCCCCAAGATTTGTAATGATAATTTGAGAAATTGAATATGTTAAACAGTTTATAATTTCAGTGGATGCCAAAGGGATAAATGCTACGTTTTAGTTTTTGAAAACACATTTGACTCATGGAAAGAAAATTGTTGTAAGATATAGTTTTGCGAATTTTGTGTTTGTTCTTCAAACTTCGTCATTGAGTTCTATTATAGTGAGTTAATCCCATAGAGTAAATGTTGATATTTCGTGGGGCAAAAACTTAGAACTGGAAAAAATTGCAAGATGATTAATTCGTTTTACACTTTATGTTTTGGTTTCTTCGCAAAAAGATGGTACGTCGATGGTATGTCAATAGCTTATCCGAGAGATTTATGTCAGTGGAGAAAAGGTTGAAGGAGTCAAACAGAGTGTAGTAGGTTGATATAGGAGAGGGCTTGGGTAAGACAACTTAGGTATACTTGTATCAGGAGGAAGGAGATAAATTCCTTTTGCTTGGAAAGGACATGATTTTTTTCTGGGGAGTTCTTTCGAAAGATTTTGGCAATGTAATTAAAGGCATAAGGAAATCTCTGGGGTGGGCGAAGGGTGGACAGTCAAGAAAGATATGTTTCACAGTTGTGAACCTGTGATAATCAATTGCAGAGGGGCGCGGGAGTCTTTACGGAGGTGGGAATGAGTGAGGCGGGTGGCGTACTCAGAAGCGGGTGATGTATACAGACATGGTCTGTATGGGAGAGGATGTGCGATGACAGGAATGGAAAGCTAGATGTACGCCTGGTTGGATGTTGTAGAGATTGCTATTCGTGTGGGTGTCCCAATTTGTGACAAACATGTGAAAACAATACGTGGTTTGATACCGGCAAGTGTTTTGGGAAACGGGTTAGCGGCAGGTTGAGAGCAGGTTTAAACAGCCAAGTTTGATATGTTTTGATTTGCATATTAATTCTGTGCTACCTTTAAGATGGCTTTGGCTTCGGCTGAAGGTGGCACGGAGCTATTTAGGCACTATTAAAACTAACGAAGTCAGGGGTCTTTTTTGTACCAAAAAGCGGAAGAAATAGCTCCACATGAAACTTTTTTTGAAGCACATCTCGTCAGGTTTAGTCATACTTATAGTCAAGACATATCCATTCTCTACCATTACTGAATTTTCAGCTTGCTCTCGAAAAGAGTTTGATTAGCCTTTTCTCTGGGCATTCACATTTTTGGGCTTGCAGAGTAATACCCAATTAGTTCTGTGCTACATGAAAAGATGGCCAAATCAGTGGGCAAGCTGCCACTGAGAAATCTTTAGAACGTCGCCCAAACACCAATTAGCCTACCAGAACGTCGTCCATGAACCCCACAACTTTGCACAAATTTTCTATATTTTAGGGGAAATTCCCCACTGCATGTTTAGAGCTGGTAACCCAAATGTATATCCAAGGAGATTTTAATGTTATAATTTGAAATTGCCTTCCTTTTTACAGTTACATTTTGGAGATCTGTGTTGGTTTTCAAAATTCAGAGCTTTTGGGGGTTGCGCCCCTTGTCCCAATGCCTTGCCCCCTGAACCCGCCAGGAATCCTTAATCAGGCCCTTCATCATACATGATGAAAGATGAATTATTTGTACTGTACTCCGTGTGGTATCAATAGCTTGATGGTTGTGTTGGTATTGACAAATACAAATCATTATTTTGTAATCCTGTTATCAAGGAATTTCCTGGTATTTGCATTTAGATCAATGATACATCCAAAAACCTTTTCAAAGACATAAGAAGAAGACAGAACACAAACTATTTCACATGTATTATCAATCTTTTTTTAATCATATCAATCCCCAGGCAAAACATATCCACACAGGATGACATTATTACTTTACAATTATAAAATGACTATCAATACAGAGCAATTTTCTTACGCAGTTCAGAAAAGCAGTTAGTAGTGAAGGTGACTCGTCGCCACCTCCCATCCCCTTCAAAAACCTGGATCAATTATAAAATAATTTGCACTCTTGGAGACAAAGATCGTTAGTTGATGCATTTATTATAAGTGATCTAATAAAAAAAAAATGTGAAATGATAATTTGAAACTGAATGTTGCACGTTGGTGGCTTTCATATAAAACTTGACTTCGCCATTGATACAATCTATGTCCCCTTCCATGTGAAACCCATCCCTGCAAACGGCACCCCGTTACCCCCTCTTCCTTCCCCACCCACCTCTTCTATCACCAATCATCATATTGTTTATTGATGAACAAAAAATGTTATGGAACTTTCTGCTCTTTTTAGGAATAATGGGATGCAAACCTTTCTACAATAAACATCTTTAACGTAAGAACGTTCTCATCTTTAGAATGCTAAAAACTCTTCTATAACTATTTCATATTTCATTGAAGATATCAGGAAATATATATGAATAGGTATTTTTATAGAAAAATATCAATGGCAACATGTATCAACATAATCATTATTATATAATTATGCTTACAATCTTTTGGCTACGGGTGGGAATGGGGTATTTACCTCATCCCCTATCGGTCACAAAATTGATAGTTAAATCATTAAGAAAATCCTTCTAGCTACTTTTAAAACCTTGACAATCAAAGCATCAAGAGGGACAATTAAGCCAAAGTAAAGGGCAACTTCCTCTGTGTTTATTTAAGGGATGGGTGTCTTTTTCACCCCAAAATCCCCTTCCATTTTCTGATTCTCATACCCCCACTAATGTTTCCAAGGTTAGGTGCTTTGAACCCTCACTCACACTCTTCTCCACATTTAAGCTGTAGCCTGAGAGGCATTGAGATGTAATGTATTTCTAACTTAAAGGATTAGTTCAATGGTGCAGAGCAAGCTTAATCTAATATGAAAGGGGACTTCAAAAGAAACAAAATGGTTAAAAAAGCATCCACATATCTTATTCAATTAAGGAGATATATAAGTTTCAAGTTATGTATCATTTGTGTAGAAACGACTGAAATCAGACTAGTTGTGATGTACAGCCTACGGCTCTGGTTGAAAAACACCATTATTTCTAATATTAATTTTCTTCAACCTGTGAACAAAAAAGACAAAAATTCAAAGGTGAAAATAAAGTTAAGGAAAAAGTTATCAATTTCCAACCAGGACACCTTGCCTAACTATTTGAAGCCTGCAGAAAATAGGCTTTAGTAATGTGGCTAGCAAAACATTTGATTTCAATGTAACTGAGCTTTGAAGGGGGTGTACTTAACTTTTCCTTTATTTCAGATTTACAACATTTTACTATAAACCTCAAAAAATATCTTTTGAGTTTTCCAAGATTTTTTAAGACTAAATAGCTACGTTACTACCTCACGAAAGCACTGTACAGGACTAAAAGAAAATTGTCCGAAGTATTTCTGGTATGAATGAAAATCAAAACAATTTTTGGATGAAACTTGGTGAGCTTAGGTTGTATTGGGTATGGGGAATGAACCCCAAAATTTATCATGCATCTTGAAATAGCCAGGGGCGGGAGGTATGTACTCTACTTAGTGCTGAAATTATAGTTTGATCCGAAATGATAGCGCTTTAGTGTATGCAAATTTAGGTATGAAAAGCTTGAATTTGGCCAACAAATTGTTTTCCTACTTTCCTACCCACCCAATTGTTTTTATTCACCAAGTGTGTTACATTAAACTAACATTTTTTTAAAGATGGCCTTGGTTGGGGTATATTAAAGGTCAATTTTTTTTATTAAGATCGTCTTCCTTTTTTAAAGAGAAATGGCAGGGGGTTATAGACAATGAATTTACATTAAGAAAATAGAAGCTTTGTCTAGTTCATACATCGCAAGAGTATCACAAGTTTGCATATTTGCACAAAAATCTTTAAAAAGCTGAATAAATGGCCAATTCTTAAGTGATTTGGAAGATTTTGTTGGCTGTCTTTATACTTTGTAGTGGATTTGAAATTAATATAGCTAATGTTGCCTCCCTGTCCATGTATCATTTAAAATTACAAAAAAAAACATTAAATTCAGAAACTCAGATCAGAATGTTCAGAAAAGTTGGACATACTGTACCTTGAATTTAGTGGTCGTACTATGTGAGTTGCAAGTGGAGTGCTCCCTCCGCTTTCTGCGTCTAAAGAATTCATGAAGCTGTTGGAAAAGTAATTAAGAAAAAAGGAAATTTCAACTGCCTTGTATACTGACTATTTTAAGGGAAAGCTTAGTGGCCAATTATGCAGATTCATGGTAATTTGTTATGCATGTATTTTAATTTCTTATTTCATTTAAAATGTAAGGTACATAAGCAGATGACAAATCCTGGTCTTCCAAAGTGTTTGTTTATACCCCATCTCACTAATTAACCAAAATGTTTTCAATAATGTAAAAACGGACAATTAATTTCCAAAGAAATACATAAACACTGTGTTGGATCTGTATTTATGACATCACACTACCCCCTCCCTCCTCCTCCCCTCCTTCCTCTTTTATGTTTTAAATCCAAAAGTGAACATTTTGGGGTCAAAGATTTTTAGAAGATTTTTGGTGCAAACTGTAAAAGTTTTGGTCCAAAATTAATGATAACTTGCACTCGGTAGATCTACAAATACAAAAAAACGCCGTCTTCTGTTAAAACACATGGTTCATTTTATATTTCAGTTGATTATAATATTCAAAATTTGGGATAGCTCCTGCCCCACCCCCCTTTGACACGCCACTGAAGTTGTTGGTCCAAAATTTGTGCACCTAATTACCAGATTACAGTATGGGCAGGAGTTTCATAGTAACCAAATACCGATCTACTTACCACAGTCCCGTTAGTGTACATGTTTTTTATTTTATATAAAAAAAATTTACATAAATTTGGGGTGTGTGACACCAGAAAGAGTGAGGTCACACACTTTTTATGCGAGGTTATTGGAATTTTTGATCGATGTTAACTTTAAGTTAAGTTACTGCTTAGGTGTACGGCAACGTCAACATTTGAAACAAATTTGTAAAGTTACAAATGATCTCATTTACATTTTACAAGGCATACTGATAAATTTTCTAATTTTGACGCTCAACTTATAATATCAAGTCCCCTTTTTTTTATCAAGGTTAATCATTTTTCATGTCTTAAATTCTCCCCCAATTTCACCTTTTCGAGTCAGGATCATATAGAATTTTGCCGATGATTTAATAATAGCAAAAAATTAAATAACATATCTGGAACAGAAACAAATTCGAAGCAACAGTTTTGAAATAAAGTGAGTTTTATAATTACTTACCATTTGAGCCAATGCGGAAAATCGTCATGTTGATTACTTCCATAAATTTGTCGCCTTCCCTGTTAACGCAACACATCAATCGAACGACCTGGATCTCTACAAGTCAAGTTGTTGAGTTTTATATACAGGACGTCATAGATATAAATGGAATGGTAGAGCAGCTATATGACTTGTTACTTTACCAAATCCCAGGGAGAGACAGTGGCGTGGTCTGCATATAGAAAATGGGATAGGTTGGGTATGTGGTGGTAAGTCTTCTATTCTGTGGGTTGGATATCCAACCAACAGAATAAAACCCGAGGTCATCAGATCGCGTAGTAATCGCGCGCAGGGCCGTAATTCCCGGGGGGCCAGTGGGACATGCACCCCTCTTTCCCACTTTCCAAATGAGAACTACGGCCCTGGCCGCGTGCATGGAGTGAAAACAAGGCGATCAGCTGTAATACGTATACTGCAGACAGTAAGCAAGTGGACTTGCCGTTCGTGGTAACACGCAAAGCTTTGTTTTTACTCCAGAAAATTACGTCATTCCCGGAAATGACGTAGCACCAACCAACAGAATAATAGAGTAATGACACACACTTTTAACGCCAGCCATTGTCAAACAAACATGTGACATCTTTACAATTCAATATCTCCTGAATTGAACAAGATATTTAAACAGTTTCTTCATATTTCACAGGTCTTTTCTTGTCTTTTATCAGTTTATGGTATTAATATTAAAAGATGGACGATACTGACCATCTGACCATTTACCTGAGCCCTTTAAGACGTGTAGTGGTAACATTAGCTAAATTGCTTTAATTTCTTTAAAAAACCGTGATTATAGTTGCAAAAAATCATCAAAATCGGTTAAGCATTTTACCATATCTACAATATTTTTTCATATGTCAGGCACCAATTTGCATCTTTTATGCCAATTTTGTGATGTGTTGTAGGGCAGCCTTAGTATTTTCTTTTGTAAACCGTTTTTTGTTTTTATGTTTATCATGTTTAAAGTGATGAAGCAAATTCTTACCAAAAGTTTTTGGGCCTTTGTCTTGCTCCCGATAAAATTCTACCAATAGACTTTCTCATTATTTTCAGTGACTATAAGACTTAAGACAGAACTTTATAGAATTACTTAAAGATTATGAGCTATAATTCGCCCAGTCATACATCACAAATTTTGCATGAATTAAAACTAATCAAAGTTTGATCAGCTACCGTGACCCAAAAACTAAAAGTGCTGTTTTCAAAATTCAAAAACTGATCTTCTTATGTTTTTAACTATTTTAACCACGATAGAAATTGCTACATATCCATAATATTTTCATTGTGCTCATTGTATCACAGGATATCGTCTCTGTCATAAGAAGCGTTGCAAAGTTACTGGGTCGAGAACCAACTGACGCCTTGCTACAGCGGGTGGCAGAAAATGTGAAAATAGGGAACATGAAGAATAACTTAAAGAAAGCAGAAGACACAAAAGGGATCAAATTACAAGCGATGCCAGGATCAAAGGGAGCATCTTATCTAAATAAAGGTAAAGAAATAATATAATGTATAATCGCATAGTATAATGTATTGTAAGTATTCCCCGTACCACAAACACCAAATCATAGTGCCCCACTATGAAATTTGTGATAGCCATAGGTGTAAGAACCGGGGAGGGTTGGAGTGGGCACGCGCTCTTCCACTTTTCTAACAATTTAAAAAAGTCAATAAC
This sequence comes from Chiridota heheva, assembly GCA_020152595.1. Classification (NCBI taxonomy): domain Eukaryota; kingdom Metazoa; phylum Echinodermata; class Holothuroidea; order Apodida; family Chiridotidae; genus Chiridota; species Chiridota heheva. Next base: position 43,329 of record JAIGNY010001522.1, read on the forward strand.
TGGTTGCATATCCGCAAACTTTAAAAAAATATCACAAAAGTGCCCCTTCCAAAATGAAGTGCCTTTTTTTAAAATGAACTGCCCCCTGTTGTTGCTTTGTGCTCACTAATTAAATTTACAGACTTGGAGGACATATGTTTATGACTGAGGAAGTGCCCCTAAGAGGTCGTGCCCCTAAGAGGTCGTGCCCCCTAAGAGGTCGTGCCCCCTAAGAGGTCGTACCCCTAAGAGGTTGTGTCCCCACTTTTCGAAAGCTTCCTACACCCCTCGTAAATAGCTTAAATATAGAAAATGCCCTATTTTTGTATTTGAAAGTGTTCTTACACATTACAAAGTGGGAAAATTATAGTAGAGGTAAAGCCTTCCAGTACAAATCCAGTTTAGGACCCTAACGTTGCGTTAAAGGTGAAAATTGGAAATAAAAGGTGTGACCGTGTGGGGGCATGTCAATCTATGACAAAGGCCTGGGTTCAAATTTTAAACTTTGCCGTGGGTACCAACTATAAAGGTTCCTGGGCTATTGGCATTTGTATGGTGGCTCACACACTCTTGCAAGGCCCTATTTGAAATTTTAAACTTTGCCGTGGGTACCAACTATAAAGGTTCCTGGGCCTACTTTGCAAATTTGAAATGTTAACAAAAATAAAATAATAATCGGGGACAAAATATTTTTTTATGCTCATTCAAAATTATATTATAGATAGTTTAAAAAACAGGAAAATATCATTGTCGCCATTGTCATATATGACAAATCATACTAACAATATGCAGGTTGAATGCCTGAAAATTCAAAAACGTTGTATATTAGTCACCTTTTATTCGATTTTGATGCGATTTGTTTCTACGTTCATGGTATATAATAAATTTCTGAAGTCATTGTTGCAGACCCGTAGCCTAGAAATTTCTCAAAGAGAAGCAGAAACATTTCAGGAGGCTGCGCCAGGATTTTGATGCTCAGGGGGGAAGAGAGGGGCAGTTTTGTCTCATGGGGAAGAGAGGGGCAGTTTTGTCTCATGGGGGAGGGGGCACCGGAAAAGCCCTATAAATCGGACAATATATATCAATTTACACATATTTATGGGGGAGAGTGGAGGGGGGAGGCAAAGCGATCTTGCCACCATAGAAGAGAGGGTAGTTGAGCAGCGACTCTGTATTTATTACCGTTTTTTTTTTATTGTTCGTTTGATTTCACACAAGGGTGAAGGGAGGGTAGATAGGCTTTCGTATAAGGGACACGGGCCCTGTACCCCTTGCTCGCTGGCATCGTTGCCTCTACGATTTTATGTGCAAATATCTTGTAAACATTTTTTTTTTTTAATACAGGCGTCAGTGGTCGCTGGAAGCACTTTTTTACTGTTGGTTTAAACGAACGCCATGACCAGAAGTATACGGAGATAATGAAGGACTTTCCAGAGCTTGCATGGAGACTGGAAATGTGAAATTAATTTGGAATTTTAATGAAGACGTGATCAGTACACGCGTGGCAACGAGGTGGATTCGGGGTGGGGTTTTTCTCGGGAGGAGGCTTTAGCTCTCCTCACCACTTTTTATGCAATTTTTTTTTTGTTTTTTTCTGGTTTTGCTGATTGGGAAATTAGTAACATAAAATTGAAAGAAAATTTGATAAAATTATATAAAATTTGTCAACAAATTTTCCGAAAATTCACAACAAAAACCCCGAAAATTGTAAAACATGAACGAAATTTCCCTAAAATTGACCAACGGTTCACCGAAATTTTAAGGAAAATTTACGAAATTTCCTGAAAATCGAATATTTTGCAAAAATGAAGGTAAAATTGAAAAAAACAATTGTCAACAACTCTTTCCGAAAAATGACCAAATTTTCCACAAAATCGACAAAATTGCCTGAAATAACGGAAATTTCTCTAAAATTATTAAACAATTCACCTGCAAACGTTCTCGAAAATCGAAGAAAATTGCACAAAAAATGAACAAAATTTCCCCAAATCGAAGTAAATTGCACCAAAAATAACGAAATTTCTCTTAAATTGACAAACAATTCAACGAAATTTGTACAGGTTACAGAAAGGGCCTGAATATGAAGAAAATTTGCTGAAAATGAAAGAAATTCCTAAAATTGAAGAAAATTTCCTGGAAAAATTGAAGATTTTCCGATTAGAAGCAAATTCGGTGATGGAACTGTATTTAGATCCTAGGTCTACCAGTGTAATGTTTCCCCTTCAGACCGGGAAATTGTTGGGGTTCTCCCCCCTTTCCACCCTCCTCCACCCTCCCCCTCCCCCACCTTACTAAGAAGTG
>JAIGNY010001523.1:0-26299 GCA_020152595.1 Chiridota heheva
CTTAGGGCACTTTTCATCAATATGTCTCATCCCGATCTGTAGATAGAATAAGGAACCCAAAATAACAAAAGTACAGTAAAAAGGGAAACTGCTTTTTTTAGAAAGGAGCATTTTTTCCAATGGGGATGCATTCCTACCATACATGGGACTAACAAAAGTCACAAGTTTCCTACTATTGGGATAGTAATTGAGCAATTTTCATTTTCAATAAGGGCACTTTTGTTATTTTTCAGAAAAGTGGGGAATGTACCTCCCCCTCTCCCTTCCCTATTTCTATGGAGAGTTATTCAAGTGATGCTATCACAAATTTGCATATTTTCTGAATAAAATCTAAAAACCTGTCAATTAGTTGAGTTTATGGCGTATACAACAAACCACAGTCTACCCTACATTTAGATCCTTCTTTCTCTTCTTGTCACTAGTTCTTTAATGGCTATAGACAGACAGAGATTTTATATTTGTCAGAAGAGCTTTAAATTATGATCAGGGTAGTCTTTAAATTATGAGTAATTTAAAAAATATTTAAAACTTTTGATGTATGAAAGAAAGGACAGCCTAAAATCTAATTTCTCTAAATATCTGTCCTCAATGTCAGTCACTGAAAATCACCAGACTGTATTCTCCTGCTAAATATTGATTAGGATATGAGATTCCAAAACCTCTTCACCTTAGTCAACCTCTCCCCATTCAAATAATGTTGGTTTAGATTGAAAACAATATAAGTGAACATGAGGAAATTAAATGGTTTTCACATGTTGATGTCACAAAGTTGTTACTGCCTATCCATAGATTTCAAATGTGTGCTGTACTTTGAATATATCATTTTTTGTTTGTTCACAGCTGAAAATCCATCCATAAAGTCAATCTTGAAGCTGTGCTATATTAATCACGTTATGCTCTTGGATTGTTCTTTCCTGAGGGGCCAGTATAGATGCCATTTTTGGGACGCTTAAATACGTTAAGGATAATCCGTGCATATGCTGGGTGTCCATCGATAACAAGAAGAGGGGAAGTCAGTAAGTAACCATCAGTTACACTATAGGTATTTAAGTGTAAAAAAGTACAGACCCGTTTCAAATCTGAATTGGTGATTTCAGAGAACAAATCTGAAACATGGCGAGTTCATGTGTTTTTCTTGCACAAATTGTTTATTGGGGAAAGCTTATCGACCAATCAAACACTGGGGGATTCTTGGCCGTCTGCACAATTCCGCATGAGAGTATGGGAATGGCGTATGGCAAATGCTTTCAAATGCTAATCATATGTGCATTACAGATGAAGGTAATACACTCTACGTATTGTTGCTTACAACTTTTCCTCCAGCAACACAATGACTGAAAATTCCCAACAGTTGATTGATCAGTAATCATGTTGGGCTCAGTTGATTAGTCAAAGTAATCATGTTAGGCTCAAATAGGTTTGAAATGGTCTATAGCATTGTCATAGTGGCTTTGACTGTTTGGCTAGTGGTAGTCATTCATATTTTTAGCTCCACCCATACACAGAGTGTATGAGTGGAGATTATCAAATCGCACGTGACCTCTCATATGTGCCTGTACTAAGTTTTGCTTAAAAATGCATCTCCTCCTAGGTTTTTTACAGTTTTGCTCTTGAGATTCTGGCTCAAGCGAGATTTTTGTATCGAAATGCTTGTATTTTGTTAAGATATTCATGTATTTTTTTAATTGAAGCTCTCGAAGGTTTTAACAAAGTATTAGATTTCATGCGTAATTCCCACGCTAAAATAGCTCTATCCTATTCGTTTTGCATTGCATCAGCTCCGGGCCATGGTATTGGTCAGTTGGTATACACGCATGTTTGTAGTTCTTGTATGGACATATATGTTTAATCATATCGCAGTATTTTCCAATCAGAATCCGGACATTCTGCTATGAATATACAAATTCTATTAATCTTATTCAGATCACGCTGTATCCGGATTGGATTACTGAGTTGTATAATAGGTTATGACATACCTAGAAGATAACGTGTGAAGTTGTTGTTTGATCATTTTCGCTTGTCGATAGCAAAATCTCAAGTGTCAGTAAGTTTTGTGCTACATTGCATCGCTGGGCTAGAGCGATTTACTTAAATCCACTAACGGATAAAGTTTTGTTGGGTTGGTGAACGCAGCGGCATTATGAAGCCGTAATTTGCCGTATGGGGCAGATTGCCAGAAATAAAAGTTTGTTTCCAAACTTATAAGTTTTCATTGGACACGTGAAAGAATCATCGCGAGTACGGTAGTATTCAATGGGGCATCCCAGGGCTGCTAATAAGGTTTGTGACGTTTAACCCTTTAGGAAATCATGCCGATGTAAAGCGAATGTTAATTCAATTTTTTTTTGCTTTTCAAGTTCGCATAAATTCACTAAACCATCTAACCAACCTTATCATTTCAATCTTTACCAGCTATGTCATTGCCTTCATTTTTCACCCGGGCCATATGCATATCACTAATTATTTCCACTTGGGATGGGATGCATGGAATGTAGCTAGTTTGTGCTCATGAGGAAGGCGCTAGGCCAGGCTAGCACTCATTAACATAACCCGTCAAATACACACAAGAAATTTCCGCGATAGCCATTTATTATCAAATCACAATACACATCACTTTAACCTGATGGTGTAAAAGTAAATTTACCAGTAAATTTTATTTGACTCTTATTTCTAGAAACGGGGCCCCAGACAATTAAGCCGTAGCCATCCAGTAATTTGTTTCCCCTTATAGTAAACAGTCCGCTTAGGAAATTTGGGCCCGTCCTTCTTTCTATGAAATATGGAGACAACAACTTAATTCTTTTCCAATCTACCTATTCCTAAAGTTGGCCCAGAAGGATTTTGCGTAAAAGGTTAGAAACACACAAGTCATGAATCAAGCCCGGTAGCGTGCAAAGAAACTCAAAAATTCATACGATCGATGTCCTTGGACCATCGTTGAAAAGTATTCCAGCTTTTTAAGAGTTCTAATGTGCAGTGAAAACATTGAAGGAATTCCTGCGTTTCACATCAATTGTGATAAAATTACAGATTAAATCGTGTCTTTTAACATTTACTTCAAAGAGTAAATAAATATTTCAAAACTAATAATTGTATTTACGGACGGATTAAATGTTTGCCTGGGTATTGTTATTGTTTACGACCGGATTACCAGGGAGTTGTTGCTTGGATTAGGAATCACAAAATCAGCATGTTGACATAAATTAATGCGGTAATAGCCTGCTTATGCTCAAAACTCATTAATATTCTCACGCGTGTGATCTGTCATCCCCAGTTGCGGAAGTCACACGTGGTCGCTATAGCGATCTCTCAACATGAGAACAAACAATCATTCTCGGTTTTGGGAAAACTTCAAACACTTGAATATTTATTGTTATATAACAGCCCCATTAGTGCTGATTTGGGTGAAAATACATTGACTAAATCATTCAAAAGCTATTCCAAGTGCACTAAATTATATTGCATAAATTAGACCGCATCACTGCTATAAACACATTTTGGCAGTGACCCAGATTTTCTCGTAGCAGAAGCGACATCAAAGGGGAATTACGTAATCCCGAAGATTATCATTACATGGATAGGATGAATGTTAAATATAATATTTCAAGTGTTTTTAAGTTTGAAAACAAACAGAAAAACAGGGAAGAACCAATTTTAATTTCATATTAAAGTAGCCATGCTAGTTCTAAACTTACATTGTGCTCATATCAATGTTTTATTTAGGTCCTATCATCACGATGACTTAAATCGACAGAGGCGCGAGCTGGGAAGGGGATGTGCGGGCTTCAGCCCAATAATTTCAGGTGAACGATTCACATGTCACCTATCTCATTAAATCCCCCAATATTTTTGAACGCTCCGCCACCCTGATAAGACAATTGAATTCTGAGATGGCATGGGGTGGATGAGATGCAGAAAAGCATTTTCATACAATGAATTTGACACTTCAGGGCTGTAAATTCACATCTTCAACGTGAAGGAGCATGCTTGGCTTCTTATCCAAACTTGGGGTCATAAGATACCACTGAAACTCAAACAAATCCCCCTCCCCCCACCCCCATTTGTGTACTATTTTAATTTTTTTTATTCTATAGGCCTATACTTAAAAAGTTTAGGGAAATATGTATCCCGGGAATCACGGCAGCAGCTTTTCGTAGCAAAACTAAAAACTAAACAAATTGGAAGTCTATGCAGAAAAAATCAAACATGCAAACGTCATAGCCTAACATTTTTTTTTTTTTTTTTAATACATGTAGATGGTTGCTAATGTTCGTAATTTTGTTTTTAAATGTATTGTTGCAGAATATGCTGCACTCAAAGTGGCCTTTGCTTCTCCGATAACGTCGGTAATCGACCGATTACATAGTGAAAACTCCATTAACTCCTCATTAAAATTAATACAAACGGCTTACAACTTTTGTTAGAAGCGTATTTTTCAACTGTCACTATTCTTAAATAAAAGAGGTAGTATGCTGCATATACCCGCCCTAAGTTCGCGAATTCTAGGGCCATGAAATCAGGTGCTGCTTATTTTTTTTTTAAAGAAGTATTAATATTTTCTCGTTTTCTTTTTAGTGAGATAAAGCATATTTTATCCTTGTATTATCTATTTTATTTCTTTACTGTTAAGCATGCAACAGTAGTTTCTTATTTTACATTTTGCTTCATGTTTACTTTAATAAGCTTCTTTTTTTTTCTGGCGTGATTTAAAAAAATTTGGATTCTTGTTCCTCGCATTTCAGATACTGTCATGTCTGGCATAGGAATCAAAAAAGATTTTTCTTCTATTCAAATTGTTTACCTATATCAAAGGAGACATATTCTTGCTTGTATGACCCTGGGATTACCATTATCAAAACACTATGGCTGTAATTATTGGAAAGTCTCCCTGCTCCCTCTAGCACGCAAATTCACTATATACCCAATATTGAAAATAAAAATGTGTTTTAAAAAACATGTTAGCCCTCAGATGCGTGTTAGGTGTGGTGTGCGTTAAGCCCTGTCCCCACTTTGTGAGTAAGAACCCGACGAGCATGTGATAATTTTAAAGTTTATGTTGTACATCCCAGGAAGAAGTTTTAATATCCTACAGCAGCAAAATTACTACAAACTGACAAAACGATATATAAATACAACATTTTATAGCCTTACCCTCTGTGTTCCCGTTATTATGAGGGAATACTCCCACAATGGGGGTATTCCCCTCTACCTATTTAACAATTTTCTTTGTCTCCTGTTGTATAAATAAAATTCGATTTCTCCACACGACAATGCAGCAGTTAATTTGTATTTAGCTATTGATCCCATCCAATATTTTTAGTCTTTTGCCTACTGGGGACAAGAAATACCAATAAAAAAGATACGTTGAATGAAATTTACCATCCCATTCCCTGTAGCCACAACTTTCGCCTGCCTAACGCTTGTTCTCCCCTCTCCCTAAATTTACCCTCACCCCTCCCTCCTCCCGATCCACCCTCCCCTTCCTCCCCTCCACCCTTCGCCCATCATCCTCCGCTTCACCCTCCTCTCCCTCTCCACCTCCCTTCACCCTCCTCCACCCTGCTCCACTCTCCTCTCCTTCCTCCTACCCCCTACCCCCATCCTCCCCTTCCACCCTCTCCCTTTACCCTCCCTGCTTTCACCCTACCGCCTCCACCTTTCCCCTCCACCCTCCCAATCCACCCTACTGCTCCATTCTCCTCCACCCTCCTTCACCCTCCCCTCCACCCTTCCCTTCACCCCCTCCCCTTCATCCTCCCTCCACCCTCCCCTTAACCTCCACCTTCCCTCCCCCTTAACCTCCACCTTCCTCCACCCTCTCCCTCCACCCCTCTCCTCCACCTCCTCCACCCTCCCCCCACCCTCCCCTTCACCCTCCCCTCCACCTCGGCGGAAGGTACTACTATGACTACTGAATATAATAGGGCGTGATGTTTATACTTAACAGTACACATTCAACTGATATTTTTTTTTTTTTAAATAATATACGTAAATAATATAAGTGTAAAGAACTATTTTAAAGAAAAAAATAACCAAAATTATGTACTTTTAAGAAAAGAATTTGAGATATACTTATTTAGTTTTCCACTTCAATCCCATTGTACAATGAAACTTTCTTCTTCATACTAGAGGTATGATAAAATGTGTGGTCTTGGCGATACCAGGTAGGTCGTTTTAAATAAATTATTTCACGTGATGTTTGGAAATACGGAGATTTTTTGTTAAGTTCAAGGGGGAAAACAGTAATTTCTTCATCAATTATGGTAAAAAGTCAAATGAAACACAATTAGGGCATAACTTTAAAACTAAACTCCATTTATATTTCATATGTATGTTTCTTTGAAGTCACAAACAAATTTGGCAGCATGATTTCTATGTTTATGTTTCGCCTTCATTAAACAAGATTTTTTAACAGTATTTGACAAAGAAAGTACATGAAATATATGATTTTTTTTTATCGATAATTATTTATTTATTTAAGAAATCCACTTATGCAAGAATAAAAACACCAGATATCAATATTTAAGTAACGATTTAACATGTCAACTTGACTTTTCCACGCCTTTGATAATCAGCTGTGGTGCACTGGCATGTCTACCCAACCCAGGCTTGAACTCCAGGACCTCGTGGTCTGTAGACATGTATGATAACCGCTACACCACAGTAGGTAGATAATTGTTAAGAACCTGGCGAAGATTTCGCTTTATACTTGCGTTAAAAAGGGCTACCCACTTATGACAACTGGCTTACGGTTAAACGGTTATAAACCGTAATGGTGACGGGCTGTACATTTATGAAAAAAAATGCTAACTGTCACAACCTTTTAGCTAGTTTGGCATTGACATCGCTAATTATGACATATTTGGCCGCTTTGAAACATGTTTGGTTAGTAATTTTTTCAGTACCGCCAAATGAAATTAATTTAGCATTTATGAAGATTAATGTGTAAATGTACACATTTTGTTATGTTTGCAAAATGTATTTTTTAACTATATGTTGTGGTGGAATTTACCTATGACCCGCTAACGCCAGTAATCAAGTGAGACATGATGACACCATGCATTGAATGTCACATAGCTTTTGCATAGCATAATTTTTCAGACATCGCTATAACATGAACCTCATTGCACCCACCGCAAAAACTAAGTCATTACTGAGAACCAATCTGACAGTCATTCACAACTAACCTCGCTTGGCACATATGACCTGACTGTTAAGGTGCCATTACACCCAAACAAACAAACTGAATACAACTCATAATGGAAAGTTAAAACTTCTTGAATTTTTAACATGATGAATAATTGTTCACAAATGGAATGCACCTCAAATCAAACTTTAAAACATCATAAAGTACATATGACAAAAAATAAAATCAGTGAAAGCAATCAATTCTTCTTGCATTGTAATGGGTTGAGCTATAACATCATTGATGTCTAGTTCCATATTAAGATGTTTTTTCATACATTTAATTATTTGGGAATAAAGTTATTGGTTGTATCTTAGTTTAACCTTTGTCACATACACCCCTTCGCTCCCTTTCCCCTCCCCTCCACTAGTATCCTTTGTAAATACTATATTTTTATATTATCTTTACTAGGCACTGGGAGTTCATCAGTGGTAGTCCATACCAGTGTTCCATTTGCATCAAATATCTAGAGACCGACAAGGCAGATGTTCAACCAATCATCTGGAGGGGAATTGCAGAAAATATTACCCACAATACCTCAGCCATCCAGTGTCAAATGCATAAGGTGAGGTATTACAGGTCAGGTGGAAGTAGTACTATCATACTGGTTGTTATTCTTATGTGAATTGATTATTAAATTGAAATGGAAATAAATTGAAATGGAAATTTGCTAAAAATTAATACACATTTTAAGAAAATAACTCATGAGCATCTTTTACCCAATTTTCTGGAGTCAGAGGTATGGACATTGGGGAGCTTAGACTAGTTCCTTGAAAATCTAGGTGGTACTTCCAGTAAAATTGACATAAGGCCCCTCATATTAGTTTATTTCTGGAAATTTAATTGTTATTTGACAATTGTTTTACTTGCTTAACAATTTAATGGTATATGAAATGGGTGAAGAAATATAATGGGAGGATGAAATTTAAAGGGAGTTTTTGAGGTATGGAAAGGTAGACAGTTCATAATTAAGTCATTATCTAATGCTTTATACAATTTCCCCTCCTTGAACTACATCTTTGAAATGATGAAAATAACTTTTCTACTTAGGAAAGCTTTGTGGTATGAAGAAGATCTATGAAATAGTTTTCCAGAAGGAGCTACTTCCCATTCAAAAAAATGTTGTAAAAAGTTGTAAGATGGTTGACATTGAATATATTTTGACAGATTTCTTGGTTGCAATGTTATCAGCATCAGGACCTATGCAGTTCTGTTGGCATTTGTATGGGTGTATGTGGGTGTGTGAGGTGCAGTGCTTAGGAATCTTGCTTGTATGCGTAAAAGAACCGGGTTCAATTTCCCACCACGAGCTGCATTATGTCCTTGAGTAAGACACTTTACTCTTCTTGCTCCAATCCACTCAGCTGTAAAATGAATACCATCAATGCTGGGGAGTAAAACATGTGATGGACTGTCACCCATCCTGGGGAGTCATGTATTCTCATCCCATCCTGGGGAGTCATGTACTCTCATTCATTGCGCCATGGAAATTGGGGATAAGCATTGGCTCTATGAGCATAATGGTTAGGGGATGAATTTAGCTTAAAATGTGTGTGTGTGTGGTAACTTCTTTGTGTGTGCGGTGTAACTCTTTGCGTGTGCGGGTGTAACTTTGCTTGTGAACAGATATTTTTGCCATGTTGACACCAGAGTTGGAAAATAATTAAAAAATTTCCCACAGTTCAAATGAAGGTGTCGAAAATCTTCCCACTCTAATAATCGTGGACAGAAATAATATCAATGTAGTAAATACATCTTTATATGCTTCCTCTTTCACAATTAATGTACTATTTATCACACAATTATGTTTTAGAGCACATATTTACCATATTTACTGTTGCTTACTCAAGATATCTAAAAATAATAATGATTTTGAAACAAATTACTATTTTTCCTAGGTTATAAGCACTGAAACTGTAGGTTTGTTCCACCGCCACGCACCGCTGTAGACGCATTCATGACCGTAGACGACACTGACCGTAGACGCACCTGACCATAGATGCATGTGACCATAGACGCACTGACAGTAGACGACCGTGACTGTGAGACACCATCACCAGAGACGCACTCGCACCACAGACGGGCCCTGGCCACAGACACGCCTGGGCACAGATGCGCCTTCGCCACAGAGGCGCCGCTGGTGACAGACGACGTGCTCCTGGCCACAGACGACGCGCCTCTGGCCACAGACGACGCCTGGCCACAGACGACGCACTGGCTGTGGTTACAGATGTCGCCCAGGCTACAGATTTGCACGCATGTGGCTACAGACGACGCCAGGCTGGCCACAGACGACGCCGCCAGGTTACAGACGACGCGGGCCACAGACGCCGCGCCGCGGGCTACTGACGCTGCGGGCTACAGTCGCCACAGAGGGGGTCACCTGGCCACAGACGCCGCGGGGACACAGACACCATGCCGGGACACAGACGCCGCGCTGGCCCACAGATGCCGCCGCTGGGCCAGATGCTCGCCGGGCCACACGCCGCTTCTGGGGCCAAAACTATGCCGCGGGTCCGGGCCAGGGGCCAGACCCACTTGGGGCCACAGACGCCACGCTGTGGCCATAGACAGAGAATGCTGAGCTCCTGAATGACTACTGTGTTAGTGAATGAACATGTGGCGAATGAAAGTCACCCAAATCCCCATTGTTCCAATGACAACGAATGCTAAAAGTCACTTATTTTAATAACTGTCGCTTTGATTTTTTGAGTCCTTAAAATACAGTTATCATCTCACTCACTGCCAATGTCACAATTAGCTGTTTTAACAAAAGGCATCGCAATTTTACTATTGCTTCATGATTTTTTGTTTACTTGACTGCATTTTTTTAACTGATATAGATCTTCATGTTATTACAGCTTTGTAATCTTAAAGACCAGTTATCATGTTATGTGAGATACATTTACAACTTTTCTAATTGGCCCAAATATTTACGCAGATTCTGACATTTAATAACTACGGCGTATGACATCACTAGAATGTATCAGATTTATTGCCGATGTGTCAAGCAATTTTCTGGGGATGATATTCAATCAAATGATTGGATATATATACTCCACATGTATACATACACAAATGTATACATTCCTAATTTCCCTAGCATTGCACATTTTTTAATTCTTCATTTCTCTCTTCTGTAAAATCAAATAAAAACTTTCTAAAATGTTTGTATGATTTCTTGCAGGTTCTCAAATCATACAAAGGTAGCCTAGGACCCTGGTACTGATTGAAGGACCTTCACATCATTCATCATGGGCGGAGATGGCTTCATGCATTCCAATCTTGATGGATGTATCGTAGTCACGTTGATAACATGCCAAAGACTCATTGAACACTGGAACAGATCTTCTGCCAACTTTGAGCTTTTAAGTTATCTTCAAAGGATAGCTTAGTGGCTGGTCAAGCAAGTCCATCTTACACACTTTGCACAGAATAAGACTGAAGGGAGTGCAACAGCCTGTGGAGAATGCTCAGAAAATTATTGGCATTCTAAAGCGATTAGTTCAGTGGTCAAACAAAAAAATGTTCTTATATTACTACCTATTGTGAGTATATTGATGCAAAGTCAAAAGAATTACTTTTGTAGTATAAAATTATTTGTTAAATAGAGAATTAAGTCATGTGGCTTTAGAAATTCAGTACAAAAAGGACAATTTTTTGTCTCCTTCGAATAAATGTTTTAGCTTATTTTTTAACAAGCGATAGTGTAGTTTTATGGGAAAGAAGAATAAACTACAGTGAGGATTGCCCCTGAGTGGAAGTAATGAGAAAATTTACAACTCAAATGTTTTCCGTGCTCAAGCAATAATGGTACACAAGTTTATGATGACTTTTTGGTGAGCATGAAGCATAATGTGAACCTATGTAATGGCAATTTCTGGCCCATCCGGCCATCCACAGTGTTTCCTGAGATTTTCAGAAATGTTGAAGTTTTTTAGAATTCCTCAGAAAATGTTAAAAGTTTCTTTAGATATCCTTATGGAAGATTAAAATTTCCATACAAAATGTTAAAGTTTTTCAGAGACACTTAAGACAGATTGAAGACTATTTTCCTAAAAAGTCTACAAAACATTTGATATTTCCTTTCTTAGAAGATAACTGTAAACGACATATAATATTCGATATTCTTCAGAAATCCTTTAAGTGTCTCTCTATAGCACAGAGGATTTAAAATCCTTAAAATTCTTTCAAAATATTTGGGCACCAACGGTCGTAGCAGGCATGATTATTAAACTCCGCCTTTATTATTGTGGCCATAAAGTTGCTACGGTACATGAACTGACCAGACTTTTTGTTTAGTTTGTTTCGGTCAGGGAGTGTGACAGGATGTGATGCATATGGACATAGGGGATGCCATGTGGGACATGGATGGTGGCCATGTGGGATAAGTAGGATAGAATATATACCATGTGGGTGGATGTTATTTGGGACATGGGATGGGGATTCATGAGACATGGGATGGGATCCATGTGACATAGGGTGGGATGCCATGTGGGACATAGGGTGGGGATGCCATGTGGGTCAGGATGGGGATGCCATGTGGGACATGGTGGAATGCCAAGTTGGACATATGGTGAACGTAATATATGTGAATGCCATGTAGGAGATATGGTGGGAATGCCATTTGGCATAAGGAAAGGAGTGGGATGGCATGTGGATATGGGGTGGATGCCATGGGACTTGGGATGTCATTGTAAGGTGATTTTCCATCCATTCCCTTGTCCCACATAGCATTCCACCATATCTCCCACATGGCATCCCATCCCATATCCCACATGACATTCCATTCCATCCCTTGACCCACATTGCATTCCACTACATGTCCCATGTGGCATTCCACCATGTCCCACATGGCATCCCATCCTATGACCACATGGCTTCCGACCATCCTATAAACCACATGGCATCCCACCTATGTCCCACATGGATCCCATCCATGTTCCAAATGACATCCCACCCCATGTCCACTGACATGCCATATTGAGCCCTTGTCTCATGGCATTCCATCATATCTCCCACATGGCATTCCACTATACAATATGTCCCACATGGCATCTCCACATACAATATGTCCCACATGGCATTCTATCTCACAATATGCCCCACATGGCATTCCACCATATGTCCCACATGACATCCCACCCTATGACCCACATGGCATCCCACCCTATGTCCACATGAATTTCATCCTATGTCCCACATTAATCTAATAATACGTCCCCATGACATCTTTCCCTACGCCCCACATGACATCTCCCCTACGCCCCCATGACATGTCTCCCACGCCCCACATGACATCTCTCCCTACGCCCCATGACATCTTTCCTACGCCCCACATGACATCTCTCCCTACGCCCCACATGACATCTCTTCCACGCCCCACATGACATCTCTCCCCGCCCCACATGACATCTCTCTACGTCTCACATGACATCTCTCCTACGTCCCACATGACATCTACCCCCACATGACATCTCTCCTACGCCCCACATGACATCTCTCTCCCTACGTCCCACATGACATCTCTCCCTACGCCCCACATGACATCTCTCCTCTGTCCCACATGACATCTCTCCTCTGTCCCACATGACATCTCTCCCTCTGTCCACATGACATCTCTCCTCTGTCCCACATGACATCTCTCCCACATGACATCTCTCCCTATGTCCCACATGACATCTCCCTATGTCACATGACATCTCTCCCTATGTCCCACATGACATCTGTCCCACATGACATCTCTCCCTATGTCCACATGACATCTCTCCCTATGTCCCACATGACATCTCTCCTATGTCCCACATGACATCTCTCCCTATGTCCCACATGACATCTCTCCCTATGTCCCACATGACATCTCTCCCTATGTCCCACATGACATCTCTCCCTATGTCCCACATGACATCTCTCCCTTTACATCCCACATGACATGTCTCCCTATCGCCCCACATGACATGTTCCCTTTACGCCCCACATGACATCTCTCCTAGCCGCCCCACATGACATCTCCCTACGCCCCACATGACATCTCTCCTACGTCCCATGACATCTCTCCCTACATTTACATGACATCTCTCCCCTACGCCCCATGACATCTCTCCTACGCCCCACATGACATCTGTCCTCGTCCCATGACATCTCTCCTTTGGCTGTCCCACATGACATCTCTCCTCACGCCCCACATGACATCTCTCCGTACCCCCATGACATCTCTCCCCGTCCCACATGACATCTCTCCCCACGTCCCACATGACATCTCTTCTTACGTCCCCATGACATCTCTCCCTCTGTCCCACATGACATCTCTCCTCTGTCCCACATGACATCTCTCTCCTCTGTCCCACATGACATCTCTCCATACGCCTCCACATGACATCTCTCCCACGTCCCACATGACATCTCTCCATATGTCCCACATGACATCTCTTCCTATGTCCCACATGACATCTCTCCCTACGTCCCACATGACATCTCTCCCACGTTCCACATGACATGTCTCCCACGCCCCACATGACATCTCCCCCACGCCCCACATGACATCTCTCCCCACGCCCCACATGACATCTTTCCTACGCCCCACATGACATCTCTCCCCTATGTCCCACATGACATCTCTTCCTACGCCCCACATGACATCTCTCCCCTACGCCCCATGACATCTCCCTACGTTTCACATGACATCTCTCCCCTACGCCCCACATGACATCTCTCTCTACGTCCCACATGACATCTCTCCCACGCCCCACATGACATCTCTCCCCTACGATCCCACATGACATCTCTCCCCACGTCCCACATGACATCTCTCCCTACGCCCCACATGACATGTCTCCTACGTCCCACATGACATCTCTCCCTATGTCCCCATGACATCTCCTATGTCCCACATGACATCTCTCCTATGTCCCACATGACATCTCTCCCTATGTCCCACATGACATCTCTCCCTATGTCCCACATGACATCTCTCCCTATGTCCCACATGACATCTCTCCCTATGTCCCACATGACATCTCTCCTATGTCCCCATGCCATTTCTCCTATGTCCACATGACATCTCTCCCTATGTCCCACATGACATCTCTCCCTATGTCCCACATGACATCTCTCCCTATGTCCCACATGACATCTCTCCCTATGTCCCACATGACATCTCTCCCTATGTCCCACATGACATCTCTCCCTATGTCATTTATGGTTTTTGTAGAGAAAGTGCTCCCTACCTTGTAGCTTCCCTAAATCTCTTGGATACCGTGATTTTTAGTGTCAACCCTTGCTAAATAGTCCCTCTAAAAAAATAATTATAAAGAAACAGGTTTTCATGACAATTTTTTACAAAAAATTATGTACAAAAAATGTGCAAAAAATTATGTTTCTTTGTAATCATTTTTTCGCAGGAACTATTTAACAAGGGTTGACACTAAAAATCACGGTATCTCAGAGATTCACACGTAAGGTGATTTTTCCCTCCACAAAACAGATGATATAAAAAATGCGCAAAAAATTGTCTTGAAAACCTGTATAATGATACTCATTCTTTTGGAGGGACTATTTATCAAGGGTTGACTCTAAAGATCACGGTATCTGAAAGATTCATAAAAGCTTTAAGGTAGGAGGCAATTCCGTTGTACAAAACATAGATGACAAAGATATAAATCTTTGAAAAGAAAAAAAAAGTGGGCATAAAATTGTCTTGAAAACCTGTTTCATTGTAACCATTCTTTCGGAGCGACTATATAACAAGGGTTGACTCTAAAAATCACGGTATCTCAGAGATTCACATGGTAAGGTGATTTTCCCTTCCACAAAACAGATGACATACAAAATGTGCAAGAAATTGTCTTGAAAACCTGCATAATGATACTCATTCTTTTGGAGGGACTATTTAGCAAGGGTTGACCCTAAAAATCACGGTATCTGAGAGATTCATAAAAGCTACAAGGTGGGAGGCAATTCCGCTGCACAAAACAGATTGCAAAGATTAAAAAGGAAAGTGTGCAACAAATTGTCATGAAAACTTGTTTCATCATACTCATTCTTTCGGAGAGACTGTTTAGCAAGGGTTGACACTAAAAATCACGGTAATTTAAACATTCACCCTGCAGAAAACATAACAAAGATTACAAATTTAATTAGTCCCTCTTTTGGGACTAATTTAAATGATTGATTAGAGATTGATAAAGCTACAAAGTAGTGGGCACTTCTTCCTGCACAAAACATAGATGACATAAAAAAAAGAAGTGAACACTTGGTTGGTGCGACGTCACATCCGGGAGATGGCGTCATTTTCTGAAGTGAAAACAAACCTTGCGCGATACACGGGCAATTCCGTATGCCGTAGGTATGGCATGTAAACAAACACGGCAGATCGCTTTGTTTTCACTCCAATGCGGGGTGAATGCGTGCGGTTACTATGCGGTCTGATGACCTCAAGTCACATATGGGCGGCCATCGCCGTCAAAATTATTACAGCTAAAAATTCAACTTTAAAAACAAAAAATAGCACTAATAGAATAACAAAACCAAGTTTTAAAACATAAAATGTGAGAAATACAACAGAATTGGAACAAATTAGAATAGAAAACCAAAATATAAAACAAAAAATTCCACATTTAACAACTGAAGGGAATGACATCTTGCAAATTGAAAAATTCATTCTTGAAAACTGAAACATTAAAACAAAACACTTAATAAGGTCTTCATGTTAAACATTCAAACAAAGTTTGTATTATTTCGAAACTTAAAACCTCCCAAAAAGACAATCCAACAAGAGTGCATTAAGTCAAACCATCAACAGTTGAATTGACCAAAACCGAAATTTAATGCAGTACTTCAATCATCCTCTGAATCTAAACCGTACACAAAAGAGTCTACTTAAAGACAGCCAACAATCTAAAAAGAACAAATTTGTTGTCGTCAACGGAACACGATCAACGCCCTCAATCCAACACAATCAACACCGTAAAAATCGAGTTGAAATGAAAAATTGTCTCAAAGAAAGAGGGTTGCGGACCACGACAAGTGCGACATCCTTGATTTTACTTATTTGTTTTAGATGCAGGGAAGCTGTTACTTTGCAAAGTAACAGCTCCTGTTTTAGACATTGTACCCCGACATATGCTCGTTACTGATTTATGTCATGGAAGTAGAAGACTTACTTCCATGTTTATTTATACAGGGTTCGACAACCCTGGTTTGATACCCTGAAGCATGGGAATATGACACAAATGCTTCCTTTCATGAAATACTTTTAATGGATTACCAAATGCTATTGCATAATAAATGTTAAGTATAATCCTGGGAGATTTGCCACCGCTTGCGTAATATTTGACGCGTGCCACGACATCGTTTAGGCACCGCGATCGCGTTAGGCACCGCGATCGCGTTTAGGCACGCGATCGGCGTTTAGGCACCGCTGATCGTTTTTAGGCACGCTGCGATCGCGTTAGGCACCGCGATCGCGTTTAGGCACCGCGATCGCGTTTGAGGCACCCGCATGACCGCTTGTAGGCACCGACGATCGAGGTGTAGGCACCGCAATCCCGTTTAGGCACCGCTGATCCCGTTTAGGCACCGCGATCCCGTTTAGGGCACCGCGATCGTGTTTAGGCACCGTGGGAAGCAAGGACTGATAACAAAAATACTTTAAAATGCAACACTGTATGCGATAACTGGCGTGGAATAACCTTAACATCCATACCAAGCAAAGTATTTAGAAGAGTTTTAATCGACAGCTTTAAGAAACAGTGTTGACAGTAAGATGAGAGATGAACAGGCTGGATTTAGAATAGGAAGGAGTACCACTGAGAATTTTTTTATCCTGCGCAACATTCTAGAACAGGTGGCTGAATGGCAGTGAACCATATATATCACCTATTGTTGACTTCGAGAAGGCGTTTGACTCGGTGCACAGAGAAAGCCTCTGGAAAATAATGGTATTCCACAAAAGATAATATGTTTTATTAAAAGCGTTATATGAAGACAGTGAATGTACAGTTGTAGATGGTGATGTGGAATCTGAATGGCTTTAAGTCACAAGTGTAAATCAAGGTGATGTAATGAGGATTCCTTTTTGATTGTGGTAGACTGGGTGATGAGGAAACGACTGATGCAGGAATGGAATTAAATGGAAGTTCATGTCAACCCTGAGGACTTAGATTTTGTTGATAATATCGCTCTACTTTCATCTACATATCAACACATCAAGTGACCAGGCTCAAGCAGTATGCTGCACAAACTGGGCTAAGAGTTAATAAGGATAAGACAGAGCTCATGAAAATTCACAGCAAATGTGCAAACAAAGTTTGTATCGATAACCAACAACTAAATGAAGTAAACAAGTTCAGATACCTTGGTGCAACAGTAAGCTTACAAGGTGGTGGCGAAGGAAAACAAAAACATAGTCTCTAAACCAAGAGTAGCATTTATGAACTTAAATAAGATATGGAACTTAAGCACAATCTCAATATGTACAAAAATACGACTTGTTTAACTCTCGTGTTAAGTTTGTACTCTTGTATGGTTGCGAGACATGGAGAGTTAATGTAGCAGATAATGAACAACTGGATACATTTATGTTCAAATTTACAGGAGAATTATAAAGATCAGATGGCCATATGTAATATCTAACGATGAAATACTGAGAAACTAAACATGACAAAATCAGCACTGAAGTAAAAAGAAAAAGGTGCATGTGGATTGGTCATGTGATGCGCTATATGAGCACTATTAAGCACTGTGTGACAGCTTTGACGTGGAAACCAGAAGGAGAAGGAAAGTTGGTCGTCCTAGAATGACCTGAGAAGGACAGTCGAGAAGGAGAGAAAAGTGATGGGATAGAGCTCGTGGACAGAAGCCAGAGAAGTTGCAAATAACAAAGTCCAGTGGAGAGAGTGCAGTGCAGCCTTATGGGCCAGGAAGCCTGAAGAGACAAGGCGAGGTGAATAAAATTTGGTGCATTATTTATTAGAAGATTTTGCCATGTTCTGATGGGCGCAACATCGCGAATTAGATATGTATTGAATGCATATAACGTCATCTACTGGAATCTAGTTTTAAAATGCGATAATTTGCGAGTCAGGAACACGGCAAATTTAATCGAGGCAGCTTGTGAATGATATACAATAGGATCTTTGTATTTTCTAAACCACGAAAATCTGGTGAAGACCTGAGAAAAAGTGGAATTTTTTAGGTGTTGGGTATGAAAGTATTATAGAAGAATTTTTCTTTTTTCTGTTTTCCCCCTAACAAACCTTCCTTTCCTCACTATCCTAAATCTTGCACCATAATTTATTAACACTCTCTTGGCACATTTGACTTTGACTGTCGCGGTGCCGTTAAACACCAACAAACCAAACCAAACCAGATTTTTTCGGCATGCATGACCCAACTTGTGCAAGACATAAGTTCACCTCACCCTTTACCCTCCCACCAAGTTTGAAGGTGATAGCTCGTACAGTATTTACTGTTCACGCGACACAAAACTTTGCACCCACCCACCCACCAACCCACAAAAGTGAGCACAATACCTTATTACCAATCGCCGTATATACTATATGTTGCGATAAGGTAATAATGGGCATTTGTAGTGCCATAGTGAAATAACAAGACATAATTAATAAATCAATTCATTAAAAAGAAATAAAGGAACAGTTCTTCCATTTGTTGTTAGCTTTTATCTGTATATTTCAAACAAAATTTTATTATCTCAGCACCCAAATATGCATATATGTGGGGATGAGATATTGAGTCACTTTGCTGTATAGGCATATAACCAACTCCCTATACCTCATACACTACATGTATATGGTCCCCCCTTGATATTAGGGGACCTTGTGAGTAGTCAGGGCGACTATACAGACCCCGACCAATCAGAAGCCAGCATTGGTATCTCGTGATAGCTCATTTGCATATACTTAATGCTGGCTTCTGATTGGTCGGGGTCTATATAGTGGCCACTGAGATTTTTTCATCTGGGTCATCGGATTGCCATCACAAAATAGTCTCGATTGTTCCATAGAATCCTTTTTAGCGAGGTGTATAGCTCATATTCATATACTTAATGCTAACTTCTGATTGGTCGGTGTCTGTATAGTTACCCATGAGATTTTTCATCAAGGTCATCGGATTGCGTCAGAGGATGGGAGGGTTTTCCGTATGAGGAGTGTTGTTTGCGGTGAATTTACGGTCATTTTGGAGTGGTTCTGATCAATTTGTGTGGTTTAGATTTCTAGGTTCTATGGGTCTATATGTTTTATATACCGTCATGGGTGTCGGAGGGTAATGCGCCCTACTCCAAAACAAGAAGAAAAATCGGTTATGCCCCCTCCCCCAGGGTACGTTACCCTGGTATTATCCACTCAAAACAATAAACCCTGATAATCTGTTGATTAGAAGTTTAGATTTGTCAAAGAGTTTAAACTGTAAACGGTATCAATAATATAGATAAATTGCCAAGTCACGATTATCGATAATATCGGGATAATATCGTCGCAATTTACTGAGTCACATCATTCGAGAAGACATTGTACTTAACAATTGAGAAACAGGAAACTTGTCATTTTGAGATCGTTTGAAAATAGGTACGATTTGAGCGACGATGTTTTAAAAGGTGTGATTTGAGAAGACGTTTTTGAAAACGTGTACGATTTGAGAACGAAATTTTGTTTTCAAATCCCATTGACTTTGCACAGGTAGCAAACTCTGAACGACGTTTTTTGAAAACGTGAATGATTTGAGAAGACGTTTTTTTTAAAACTCATCATTAGAGAAACAATATTTCTGAAACAAAATTTGAGGCAATTTTTGCTCAACTGTTTTTCATTTGAGAGGACAAAACTGGCGTATAAAGAGGAATGACATGACAGAAGGGGGCTTAATCGTGGGAATAACGTTTTTAACGGGAAAAATGGCATCACCGGGGGAATGACAGCACTGGCGTAGCCAGAGGGGGGTCCACGGGGGCCATGGCCCCCCCCAATCCCATATTTACAAAAATTAAATTACACCTATATGCCTATGTATCGTACAGATGCGCATACATGAAATGCGACTCTCCCTGCATTCCCTGTAATGTAAATTCGTTGTATCCCTGTAAAACAAAACAAAAAATAATTCAAATTTTTAAATACAATTTTGACGCAATTTTTAATTTGTCAAGAGCCGTAAACTTGCCAAGCCTGTTCTTACGCGATGACGATGGAAGATGGCGCCATTCTGCTACTGCTTTGCGATAACAAAGTACTACAAGTGCCCCATTATTTTGCTCAAAACTTTCCACAAATATAATTCAATTTGTCTAAACTCTGAAGGCGGTAATTAAGTTCGGTTGAACTTGAATTTTATAAATGTCACTTTTCGCAAATGGTTTTTCAAAAAGGAAAAGGGAAAACACGGATGAAGGTAATGTATGCCCAGTCCAGTAAATATAATAATGATATGTATACATAAGTGACCATTTGTTGTTCTTCTATCGTCTTTAATATAGGCTTAGCTCCACGAGTTTTATAAAGCTATTTGTCATCGTCGGTGTTGGTGAAGCAAACACACATTTTTTATATATGTTCACAGTCCAGAAAAATAGGATGGCGGGAACAGAAAATGACGGAAATTTTAGGGTTACTTCGTTTTCGACTTTGTAGTGGGGATTTACTTTTGAAGGACCATATAAAAACTTCCCATGCTAATGCAACCTACCTATCATCCTTGATTCAAAATGAACCTATTTGCGTTGCTGGTGACATGATTAGGGAAAGTGTTGTTGCTAACATCAAAAAAGCACAGTTCTGGTCTATCATAGCTGATGAAACATTGGATCGCCAAAAAAGGGAACAACTGGCAATTGTTATAAGATATGTTTCACCTAGCGATTCTGGAGTTTGGAGATTGCATGAGGACACGGTAATGGTATTGGACTTGATTTCTGACATCAAATCTAATAATCCTGGTGAAAGCATAATGAAACCAAGTTGAGTGGCAAAGCTATTGGAGAAACGTTGAAAGATTTGTGAGCTCGGTTTGAATCTGTCTCTTTGTGTGGGACAAGGCTATGATGGGGCAGGAGCCATGGCCAGTGAACGGGTTGGTGCTCCAGCAACAATAAAAAAGGCAGCTCCATTGGCCTTTTATTTTCATTGCGCCATGCACTGCCTAAATTTGAGTGCTTCCGCAATGTTGTGCGAGAAATTTCATCGACTTTTCGAGCAAGTGCAAAAACGGATCTGTTGAAGAGCCTCATAGAAAGTGACTCTGGTATTTCCATGACCAAGAAGCACCTGATTACGTTGTGCGAAACACGTTCGGTGGAACGACACACAGCAGTTGTAACATTTATGCAACTTTTGAAATATACACTAAATGCCTTATCGGAAATCAAATGCTGGGCATCACCTTGCGACAGAAACAAAGCAGAAAGCCTTGAAAATTGGTGTGCAACTCAGAATTTGCAGTTGCTTCAGTCATTTTGGAGAAACTGTCAGGATTGATGCTACCAGTTTCCTGAGTCTTACAAACAGTGGGGAGTTTTATCCCAAGCGTTAGCCTTAGTAAACTGTCTCCAGTCTGTTCTCAAAGAATTGCGAAGTGAAGGGAGTTCCATGACCTGTACTCAAAGGCAGAATCAGTCGCACAAGATGTGATAGAGGTGGAACTGCGAAAACCACGCATTGCAGCTAGAAGCTCATACCGACCAAATGCTCAAACATCTGATAACACCACCGAAGGCTATTACAGAGTCAACTTTTTTATCCAGCCATAGACTCCATTATTGGAGACCTCAAGCACAGATTTGGACCACATCAACAACAGATTATGAAACTTAACTACCTTGAACCAAATTGTATGGAATTCGCCAAACGAGCTGACGGTGAGAGGCAGTGGAATGATTTAACTCCTGCTATTGAGGTGTATGCAAGTTTGATCAGAGATCCTTTCATGATTGTTAAGGGCGAATACATGTTATGGAGGAAGAAATGGGAAAATGTTCCTGTCAAGTCCCGACCATCTTCATCCGTCTGTGCCCTGGATCATTGCTCTGAAATGTTTCCTAACATATCACTGTTGCTCCAATTGCTTTGCAACTTTGCCAGTGACTTCTGCACAGGCCGAGAGAGTCTTTTCAAAATGAAAAGAACCTTACAGCTATTCGGTCAATAATGACGGAAGCCTGACTGAGGCACTTATTCTATTACAAATTCTAGGGCCCATTGCCCAGACGTGGAATCAGTCATCGACAGATTTGCCATAACATCAGCGCGGCGGTTGAATCTAAAATTATGATTTGGTAAGTTTGATTGTCAAATCTTACTTCCAACCTTTCGACTCCAAGTAACAAGTAAGTACAATGCCACCTCACTCAACCCCTCATTTTTCAATATTCTGGAGTCAAAATATTGGCCAGGTGTGCAAGTGTGATCAATGATCTTCTGTTTCTTTACAATTATCTTCTTTTTGACATGTACCACCCCTTCCCCCATAAAAACTCGGGAGGCATCAAACCAAACTGCCCCTATATCGCTACGCAATAGAGTTTGAATAAATTGTACTTCGGCAAGTATGTGGCGGGGGCAGGTGGCACAGTTCCTCCAATTTTTTTTGGCAACCAAGAATTTGGGCAAAATGTACAGCAAAATTTGGCGAAATTGTGAACAACAACAAAAACAGCCTCAAATTTGCAAGTTTTGGCCTGGGAAGTGCCATTTCCGGCAATCTATAGGCAGCATTTATTGGAAAAATTTTCTGAACGCCACGCGCCTAACCCATGGTGGCGCTCCGCTTAGATACTGTCACGGGTCAAAATTCATACCAATGAGTAGCCCCCAAACAAAAAAACCTGCCTACGCCAATGAATGACAGGACAGAACTGCGCTCTAGCGCGAACAAAAAAAAAGGAGGGGGGGGGGGGGGGTCCACGTAGGACTTGATTCCAAACCACGCCCCCTAAGCATGCACTTTTTGAAAACCCGGTTAAAAAGAAAAGAAAGAAAGAAGGAAGCCTTAAGAAGGAAGAAAGAAGAGGAAGAAAGAAGAAGAAGAGGAAGAGGGAAAAGAGGAAGGTAGAAAGAAGAAAAAAGAGGAAGGAAGGAAGAAAGAAGGAAAAAGAGAAAGGAAGGAAAAAGAAGAAGTGGCATATTGTTTATTATCTTTATCACACGATTCAGTCCTCTCCCTAAATCAGTAAAAACACATAATATATATCGTTGACAATTTACAAAATTCCAAATCTCTCTTACTTGAAATCCCGCAATCTTCTCAACTTAACCCGTTCTGCAATTCTACCAAAAATAAAAATATATTCATGGTATCTCACTAATGCGTATTTTCTAACTTAACCAATCAGATACACGTATTTAGAATAGTCAATAACTTCTAACCAATCAGGAATCTGGCTCCTACTAGTGTGCTCTAATATCTGAGATTGACAGATACTGTTCTATGTGCGTAACCTTTGTTCCTGTTTATCATTCTTTCTGGGAATTGATGGAATCAAATACATAAGAATATGGCGTGAGAACTATCCAGTTCACGGATACGCGTCGATATCAAAGACGGTGTATGTCGCTTGTTTACTGGAGTTCGTGACCTGGATTCAGAATCTAGCTCATCTTAGAGGTATATCGACACAGGATGGATTAGTATCATACGACAGTAGAGTAGGTATGTTAAATGTGAACAATTTCAGAAGTTGTTTCAGTGATTAGGGTCAAGAGTGAGAGGTCAAATATGAGATTTTAGGTGGTAATTATATACTAATTTGTACATTTTGTGCCACTTTAGATTCCGAAAGTGTGAGACCTATGCCAATCCTACATGTTTGTATCACATGGTACATTAACTTGTGTCCCGTAAACTCTGAGGTCAAAAATTCAAAAGTCACAGAGATAGTGACCCTTTTTAACCATTTCCCCCAGTTATTGTTATTAGCTATTTCCCACTATGCTGTGTGCTTATGGTGATGAGATCAGCAACTCCATGGATTGCTTTCTTGTTATAAATTTGCAAGGGTTAAAAAAACGACTTTTACTTGAAGGCACTTCAGAAATTAGTTTTAATTATCATTGATAATTATAATTCCATTTATTGTATTTTATAGTTAAAATAGCCAATGCGGAGTTATATTTTATGTATACACATAAAAGTGGTGTTTGTAATCAAGTTAATATTCATTAGGGTAATAATAATTGTATGTGACTGATACCTTTAAAGCTTGAAAATAATTATTACTTTTGCAAAGAAAGATGCACTTTTTAATAATTATTTTGCAATACCTGAGGACTGCAATATTTTGTGATTTCAAATTTAATCCATTGATTCTAATAACATGCAATTTTTTAATATAACTACTTTGTGTCCATGGATCAGAAACTATAACATGAAATACTAAAGCGTGCAATGTAGTTAATGATGCATCTACACATTCATACCTTTAAATGATATTATATAATCCAGCAATATCCAATTGCAGGAAGATAATTGTTTTGAAAGTGTGCCCTCGCTCTCAGTTTCTCATCACTCTGACGATACAATTCGTCTCTAGCAGAAATAAACGATATTCTTTACCTGATGAATAACAGGATTGTAGGCAGCATTCTGTAAAAGGAGTTACAATTATACAAAGATGGAAGTATGTGAATATGCATGAAAACTTAACCCCAGGAAGGAATGTGTAATGGAAGATAATCAGACTATTATTTTTTTTAAAGTGTGAGAATTAGGTTTTTAAATTAAAATCTTCTCTTTTTAAATAAAAGACTTCAAAGTGTTATTTCTCCACATGCAGTATACTGTGTGCAAATTAAAATATTTAGAAGTTGGCTCATTTAAAAGTATGGTGACACCACATGGACAGAGGCATAGGAAACAGACAGTTTTCCCCTCCCCTGAGAGGATTTCACCTTCTCTATTGCATGCTTTCTGAAGTGGAAAATTATTCACCTAAAATATGGTAAAATTATTGGATATTTTGGGATAATTCCAAATTGTCAAATTTTGAAAAAAAATGACCATTATTTCCCCAAAGTGAGGCAGAGTTACCAAAAATGAAGAAAATTTGTAGAAAATGAATGTAATTTCCCAAAAAGTGAAGAAATTTTTCAGAAAATTGAAAGGTATTTCGTGTTTAGCGATCATGTTATCTGCTAGATCTGCAAATCATTTTTTCTTGCTTTCACCATAGTCATAAAAGAAGTAATGTTAGTGATATCATTGCTTCCATAGTTATATTAAAGAACTGGTGACATGTAGCAATTTTGGTATCAACTAATGTATTTTTTAATTCGGAACAACTTTCTAATACATATGTAGTTCAAAAAATGTCTTGGTCTTTTACAATCTTGGAAAAACCCTTTTCTGCTTAACTTCTTATTCCAATTTCTATAATTAAAATTTTGTGACGGTGGTATCACTGATCTCCGACTGGCGCATATAGCATATACACATATGTAAATAAATTTACGGATGCCACACAAAGTGATTATTCTGAACTTCTAACTAACGCTGATTTTTACACTTTTCCAATTATCATTTTGGGAAGTAGGGGTTACTAAGTATTCAGTGCGTGTCAAACATCAGTTTAAAGCAAACTTGCTTCTACACGTCACCAGTCCTTTAACAATTTGTGTCGAGTCAGTTTCCTTGAAAAGTATCGCAATATACCAATATATTACGATGATTTTAGAGCAGGAAAAACATTCTCTTTCTTACTCAAGAAATCTAAAAAAAAACTAGATTAAAATGAAATCTTCCTGCGAATCCCTTTGTTTCCCACAGTTATAACTGGCAGAACTGTATATTTTTGTATTGTCATACCTTATATGGGGTTAACTGTTCTTTTTTATCAAATGTGTGTTTACAACAGGGAAGTGTTCACAGGTTGATTAGTTTTTATACAGCCCCTGCCCAGTCAGTTTTATTCACACACTCAACAATATATTCCATATGTTATTGATTTTTGTTTCACTCAACTGAGTTGAGTGTTGTGTAGTCATCATTTTCTCCCAAACAAGGTGCTTCTATTGTGTTTTGGTATTTTCATCAGTTTATTATGCACACACCCCATTTGCATATTAATAGGTTGATTCTCAGCATCGGTGTTTTGTGCCAGATAAAAAATTT
>JAIGNY010001529.1:0-72500 GCA_020152595.1 Chiridota heheva
TTTTCAAAGAAAAGGTGGTGAAGAATTGAAAAACAATAGGTTAATATATAAGGTTTTCTTAGTGTGATGTTGCGCAATTACAATAAAATTTGTATAAATTATTAAGATAAGGCTCTGAAATTTAAAATACTCTAAAATGGTCAATTTTAACCTTTTGCTATTTTCATGGCTTACAACATATTTTCTTTTATTAATCATTGGTTACGTACTGTTGCACAACATGCAGCGATGTCGGCCACTCCACCTCTTGCCTTTGAGTAAAGGGGAAGACAAGGCAGGAGATGCCCTTTCAAAATTCATATTATTAAGGAACAAATTGTTCGGAGTTTAGAACTACCCATGTAAGCATATTTTAACACTGAATTACTGGAACCAGAGGTGGCGGAACCGGGGACACTGTGGGTGCGTGCCCCACATCTTTCTCAAAAGTTACGCTGTGGCCAAACAACCCTACATTAAACTTTTTCATACTGAAAAAAGCGAGGCATTGCCATCTGCCAATCTTTATTTTTCCCCGTTTATAATTTTTGCTAGGATGTACGAGCCATCTCCAAATTTTATTGGTACATGTTTGAAATGGGGCCTTGAGCGAACTTGCGATGCACTCCCAGCCCTTTGTCATCAACAGACGTGCCCTCCTCCACCTTTTTGCAAAAAGAAAATGCCCTTATTTCAATATAATACCTTTGTGTTCTTTTAAATAGTTACGACAAGTCCTGTCATTATGATTTTGTTGTTGTTGACGTATTGAAGAAAGTAATATAGCCTAAAAAGTTGACATATGCAAGCTATTTATTTAGTTAGCTACCTTTATTTAAGGAGAAAAGAGAAGATGAGCGGAAAGCTTTTGACGATGAAGTATATTAATGCATGTACCCATGAAATGGAAATTCACTGAATCAGGACTTAGAAGAGCGCAGAGGTGTATTCAGTGGGGGTCAGAAAGCAAGAAAAGAAACTCCTATGTAAACTATATGTAACGGAATATACCATGCAAAATGATATACATATTATAGAAAATAAACTAAAAAATAAATGTATAACAGTGGCGAAGCGTTCAAAGTATTGGGTGGGGGGGGGGGGGGGGGAGCTGATGAGGTCAGGTGACATGTGACAACAAATTGAGGGATAATGAGGTCAGATAACGTGATAACACATGTTCACCTAAAATTATGGGGCTGAAGCCTACAGTCCCCGGCTCCGCCTGGCCCTTGTCTTTATATCGCCCAAATCATTTGGTGGTGAATTTGTTCCTAGCAAGATGAAATCTTCAATTTTTGGAAAAATCTTAAATTTTGAAAGTATTTATTCAATTTCCTTCATTCTTGGCCAATTTTCGGGCCATTTTTTCCTATTTTCGGGTCATTTTCTACAATTCTCGCGTACTTATCTTCAAATTCCTATCTTTTCGGGAAAATTAAAAAAATATATATATTTTCGGGAATTCTTTTTCATTTTCAGGAAATATTGCCTATTTTGTTAGACTTACAAAAATTTCCAATAATTTGTCTATAAGTTTCTTTCAGTTTTATGTCAATAATTTCCCAACTTTGCCTCCCAACCGAAATCAGTCAATCGCCCCTCCCAACTCTCTCCCTAGCTTCCTACGTGCCTTTAAGTATAGCCCTTTCACGATAATTACTGTTCTGCTGTTTCATTATAAACTGACGTAACAATAAACTCACGAAAAGAAACAAAAGCCCAAAATACTATCTACAAAATGCACTTTATTGATATATGTTTGCTTGATGCTCTAAATACATTTTGGTGAAGACGTTATTATAAATTGATTTTGATGAAACTTAAGACATTATAATGTCCGTTATTGAACATGAATGAATGAACCGATGGTGTGTGTGGGAGGGGGAGGAATGGGTGCATAGCAGGGGGAGCGGGACGGGAAATCGGTAATAATTTGGGCTAAAAATGTTTTGAAAAAGAAGGATTATCCATTGATAGAACATTTCATTGAGATCTTTTTCCTTGATACCATTAATTGATTTTAATATCAAGATGTAGATGTTTTCTTTGTATTATATTATGTCCATTTATTATATCTGATAATGAATGAACCAGTGGGTTGAATACTGGACCACGATTATAGCCCGTCAGGAGAGGATGCATATGGAGGAGAGGAGTCGGCAAATGAGACGGGGACTCCGCTGGATTCAAAAGGTTTATGAAAAGAAGGACTAACCATACGCTCCGAGGTAAAAACTTGTTTACATGGATATTGGTATCTTCCAGATCAAGGACATTTAAAATGACATCTCCCTGCCCAAATACCATTTTATAATTGTTGATTTCTAGCTAGAAATATGTCACGTCGTAATGGAATAAAAAGAAGCTTGTCAGATTAAGAAATGAATAAACTGTAAAAAAAGTAGGGAAATTCAAATATTATCGAAATTACTTTTAATTTTTTCCATTGATATCACATCTAGATCGTTTGGACCATGACCACAGTTCATTATTCTGAGCTAGTTGTAAGGGACTTAACTTCCATCAACTCGTCCAGAAGCCAGGACTCATCACGTGTATTCCTGATGCGAAAGCCTTTCCACCTCAAAATAAAGTTTGTGTGAGAGATTCAGAACACAAGCACTTCTATCCTGGCGACACAAATTGATAGCCACAAACGTTTCACGCACATGTGCATGTCATCAGTACCAGACTTACCGGGAGTCTACACCCACGTTAAACTGATATAGTTCAGGCGCTGTAATAAGCCGAGAACCATTATATCAACGCAACCATGCCTAACGCATTCGTCGCACCGAGCCAAGTAGTTTTGCTCGGCGGCAAAAAAAAAAACTCGATAAAATTCCTTTACGTGGGTATCCTGATGTAAACGTTGTATAGAACACCACGTGACTCAGACGTACGTTTTTTCGAGAGGCTCCACTCACGAGAGCATTGAATGAAAGCTGTACGGGGATAAGCGCTGATAATGAGCTAACTTGACCCTATTCCAATTCGAATGGAGCGTCAAACCATCTCGATAACTCGGTTCCAAACCATCCCGAATTTAGTGCAAATGTACGCGAGTATAAGAAGCGGTAACGCACAATGTCCTCTACTGTGTTTTATGCCAAATGCTCCCTCTTTCTTAAATACCTGAGACCCTAGAGCTCTCGTCCGCGAATCTAACACTATCTGCCCGAACCTAACTCAAACTTCTCCTCGTCCATCCTTGCCTGAAAAACTTTATTTTCCTTTCTGAAAAGAACAGCGAAAATACGAAGCATATATGATGATAATAAGAAACTGAAAGTTGTATGCCTTTAACTCCGTAATGGATGGTCGCAACCCCGGTTGAGAAAGGAGGAGGGTTGATTGTAGAGCCTACGCCCTTACACGTGATATAAACTTTCGCAACCGTCAGCAACAAATTAACATAAGATCACTTCCATTGAAAAGGAGGGAGATGGATGATGGTGTTTGATAATAGTCGTTAATAATCTACAAAAGCTGAAAACCCTCAGTTTTGTCGAAAAGAAACACCGAATTCATTGAAACCCTGCACGAGGTGGGTAAGATTCTTCAAGGAAATGTATGCATGTTTACAATCATACCGTGCTTGGTATCAGCGAAACCAGATGTCGATAAAACGAGAGATACTCAGAGAAAGACATCAACATCGTGATGGGAGACTTTGATGTCAAGAAGAGATGGGTAGGCATGAGTTTGGGGATATGAATGAAGAGATCCTCGGGATATGAATCGAATCCCAAGCAAAAACCTATGACAATGTAACCTCTTGGCAAAACTGGATGTTAGACCGCACTTGGAAACAGATTGGGCGTATGGGCAGGAATTGAGGGAAATGGGGAGCTTGTATTCGCTGTTAATGCCCATGGAATGGGGATTGGCCATAAGCAAGTTCAGATTTACTACAAATACGGTAATGTCTATAACATGGCTATTCTGGTGTGAATTCAACCATAGTTACTACGGCAAAATGAAATTGGTTGCAGGTTTGATCTGATTGATGACCAGGGAGTAATAGCTTTGCATGTTTGTAGAAGTCTGACATGTTTGAGATTGAGAAATATTTTTTTCACCTACACAGTATAAATGTGAACGTTTCCTCGAAAATTATTACAAATTTGAATAAAATTATGGTACAAAATACACTACAATGTAGGTACAAAGTAGATTAGTGGGACAAAAACCATCGTCGAATCCCGTGATTTTCTTTGGCATGAGTACCTTCGTACTATCTGACTATTCACAAATTGGAGAACAGGTTAAATGATATGCTCGTTTTCACCGGTAGTCAACAAACTCTGCGAAGACCCCCGTACGTCATCCCGATAAAATAGAAACTTAAAACACCTCAGGTGTGAGCGTCAATGAAAGACTACTCTAACAAACTGTGATACCTCCACATGACCTGTACCATCCCGTACTCCCGTTCCTTTGTCAATGAAAGCTGCTCTGTGGGGATTTGTGCGGCAGCTAATGCCAACGAACGACATGGGTAAACCAAAAAAATTCTGACCAAGACATGGATGAGCTGCGAATTATTCAAAGTCGTGGACATAAGCTACACGGTACTCCACGTCATCGAGGTGTAGTAATGATATCAAGTAAAGAAGGGATTTTTTTAGGACAAAAGCGATCGAATGCAACAACGCTATACCGATGAGTACGAATCTCTCATAGGCTTGCGACCGAATCAAGACAGCATACTTGATAATGAATTCGTTTGGAAAGCAGTTCGGGTAGAGATTGATGCCTTCATAACAGAGATCCATCTCTTTCTGCCTTGTGTTACTTCACTGGCTTGATTAATTCCAGCTCCCCATTTCTCTCCTTCTCTACTAAATCGCTTCCATGTTGCCTCGTTTCCTTCGCCCATTTAGTGTCTAGTTCGGAGCTACCCTTAAATTATTGGTGGCATCTCTCCGTGCAATATGTTTAATCCTTCCATCTTCTTTCACGAATTGTTATGGTTGTCGGTACCATCTTTGTCTGTATGTACAAGTCGTTATTTACTGTCGCTCTCAATAATTCTTCATGTGCATGATCCATGCAGAAAGCACAGACATAATCTTTGTTTGAAATATATTCAATTTTGTCATTAAGCTGTAGTTTTTTGATCTCCATAGTTGTTTAAGATGATGAAAGTGTGTCTAGCCTCATCTATTCTTCTCCTTGTGTCAATCAGTGTTCCGCCATCCTTAGTTAGGGTAGCTCCTAAGTATGTGAAATCATCCACTATAATCATCCACCTCTAGTCCGTTCATTGATATAGCATATTGCCTTTTTGCATTATTCATGTGATCATTGACAGTTCGTTGCATTACTCAGTCAAGTGCAATGATGAACACGAAGCCTGACATGGGACGTCCTCATTTCACGGCTGTTGCTACATCGAACCAATCTGATCTTACACCTTCATACAGGAATACAGATATAATTCCATCGTACCATTGTTTTCTAATGTTGGTAAACCATAGTGATTCAAAAGGATTCACTATGTACTATAATTGTGTTTGTCTTTTTTCACATTCTTTTTCGTTTATGTAGTTAATCATGGCTTTGGTGTACATGACATGTTTGATTTGAGCTACAGGAAAGTAAAATCTTTTGCGACTCATTTTATTACGTTGACGAGATTCAGCGAATTACTTTGGTGGTGTTAATTTTGATTTTCACATGCACGCCTTTGTTTCCTTTTTCAACGTGTTGATGGTGTTTCTTTACATTTGCATTTATGTCCTGATGTTCATTGACTTCTTTAAATACAAGGTCGAACACGTACCTCGCTCATGTTGATTTCCAAAGAGGTAATGAATATAACAAGATCACCCAAGCGTTGAAGAATAGCGTGAAAAGTTCATGTTCAAATTCAATGCCCTTATCGTATTTAAAAAGACGGTCCATGTAAAGTTCTAACAAAACTTATTAGACTATCCCATGCGTCATCTAACGCTCGAATATCAAGTGCCACTTTAGTTTTGGGCCGACCTCTCCTTCTTACTTCTGAGGTCCATCATAATAACACTTGGTTGGCGTACCTTGTGGGAGACTAAAGTTTTGATCGTTAATACAAACTTCAGTTTAAAATGTGCGGCCTTTCCTAAAGCTTTCGCATAGACTGATAGAAGACACGCGCGACCATGATGTCATAACGATCCTGGCTTCTGATTAATCCCTTGCTGTATGGTCCTCCCGTACTACTTGATCTATTATTCAGAATTATGATTCGTGGACACAATACCACACGACTAAAATTTCTACCAATTTTGAAAACCTAGACAGCCAGTTGGTTGAGGTAGAGATCGTGATGGTGTGACCTCTGATGTAGTGGTGTAACCGCAGGATAGCGGCGTGTCAAAAGTAACTTTGACTATATGGACTTTATGCAAACAATTATTTTTGCCTGAAGGTCACATGGAAAACATTGTCCAGTGATTAATTTTTTAATCAAATAAAATCATGTTAGTACCTATACTTGAAAATTGATGAATTGCTTATTAATGAAACTCTGAAGTTTTGTAATTATATTTGGAATTTTGGGTGTGATATTAAAAATAATTTGAGGCAACCAGTGCTATGAAGTAGAGATCGTGATGATATGTTCTCTATGGCATTGGTTTATGCTAATGCGTGAAAGGCAAAGGTAGGAAGATGCAGTTTATGGGTCACTTGGTAAGAGAAATACCTCCATTGGTAGATATCCTCGCGAAGCGGGGTAGTACATTTAGGCTCTACGTGAAAATAGTTTTAACTTTAAGCCAAATCTTGCATTTTGTCTGAAGGTCTTATGGACAAATATTGTCATCTGCTAAATTGTTTCATATGAAGAAAGCGCCCCTTGAAACCACGACGGGTTAAATCTGCCAGTGGCAGATTTTTCCCATTTCAAGGACACAGCTCAGGTATTACGTAAGCTTTTTGTAGCCCGGTATTAAGACGAATTTGAAAATCTTGCCGATCCACTAGTGTAACTTCCTCCCCTGATCTATTTGTTTCTGATGTGACATGACTTCTGAATGCTTTTCATATTGGGGTTGCTTAATTTGATGCTCATTATTCATTAAGATGTTTCTCTTGTATATACGCCATTGCTCTAATCTATAAATTAAAAAAAAATTCTTTAACATTCGTTCTTTTTCGTTTCGGATTTTCACTAACGATTAAGTTAAGAACGCGGCATTGGAATGCACGACGTTACAACAAAACATTCTCAGACCAATTCCTTCACACAACAAAAATCGGGAATGAGAGTAAATCGGTAGTAAAATCAAGAGACCTGCTATTTAATACACAGAACAGAAGGAACTTTTGATAAACTATTCAAACAGTGCGGTTTTTCCATTTCCGTTCACCCATAGAGCTATTAACTAAATTAATAGCTCCATGGTTTACCACAGCGCTGCTGGCAATGTCGGTCATGCATGTTATTGTTATGATGTTGTAGGCCTACTGCGAATTTGCGCGTGTTCCTAGGATCGTACCATTATCAATGTTTACGTGATCTTCATCCCCATAAACTAAGTTAATGTTTCTTTAAATATGAATCTTATTATATTTTCGTTAATCATGGTTATAACAAGAAATGTTCTTACCAAGTTTCGTTTGCTAAAAAGACATAATACATATTATAATTTTATTTAAGTAAAATATCCCCTCGTGTGATATTGGGTGGTCCCCAGTTAAGATGGGGAGGAAGGCTTTTGGATAGAATGCTCTTCATGATTTCAAAAGTTAGAAATGATTTACTACAAAATACGAAATATAGCATCAATTTCGATTTTGAAAGGTTTAATTCTCTAACAATTTGCACAAGTAAAACAAATTTCACATATTTCATACACTAAGAGCACACATTTTGTGGAAATGAAATAGAAAATTCAAAACTTTTCTAAGACCTGGATGTCAATATCACCTTATCTTTCCTGCGGTTACTAGAATGCCACAGGCACAGAAAACAAGGATGGAGTAGCGTTCAAGGGGCGGATTCTGTAATGTGTAGGTTTATGAAATCTGATAGATTATTAATTTATTGGCGTTTTAAAGAAAAAATTGAATTTTGAAGGTGACTTTAAAAGGAATTTTATATTGAGGCTTTTTAACAGCAACTTTCGCCCAATAGTACTGTCAATAGATCGATAATGGAAGCCCACACTTACTGTGTTTTTAATTTGATTGTCCCCCTTCCCCCTTCCCCCTTCCCCCCCTCTTGTCCAGACATACACACCCACATTTGCTAGATGTAACCGACTTTTAACTTTGTAAATTGTTGCAATATTATAAAATATGATAATGGATACGTTAACTTCTTAAAGAAATTTTGAAGGTGCAAGATAATTTTGAAGTTTGGAGATGATTTTAAAAGGAATTTTAAATGGGCCCTTTTAGAAGTGAAACTTTCATGCAAAATACTGCCAAAAGATTGATAATTAAACCCAGCCTTGCTTTGTTTTGAAATTTAAATGTCCCCACCCCTCCTCCTCCACACACACACACACACCCACACTTGGTGATAAAATTGATCAGTGATCATTTTTTAGAAATCCAAATGGAATTTTTTTATGATAAAGTTGATGCGATGATGATATTTTGAAGAGGTTGAAGAGATTTTTTAAAGTTGTTCGTTAATCATTTCAACATCATATGGATGATTGAGAATTGTTGGCTGGGTGTTTTCTCAATCTTGACAGCTTTTCCATTGCTGACGATGTAAAGTTCGTCACCGGGAGCAACAGCGACCTCTCTGTTTCACCTGCAAATACGTGGTTGAGTCATGGTGCTCTCGATGATTTTCCATTTTGCGGGAATGGTGAATTCTGAAACCTTTTTAAGGTTGTCGAGGTGTGGAATGACGCTTGCGGAGCATTTTTTAGCCAGGGAAAACGAGGTAGAGTAAACATCCCGCCTGGATCCTGAAGAGAAGATTAATCAAGAAATTAAGTTTGTATGTTGCTTTAAAAAAAGTGTGTGACGTAGGAATATAAAGATGGTGTTCTGCAACCATATCCCTAAACCCCTATACACACATACCACCCTCCGACCTACCCACAAATATGCGCCTATTTTGTAAAAATCAGCTGTCACGTTATTTTTTGTTTGAATATGAGATGTTGATGCCTCTCCTGTCTGGGAATTAAATTATGAATGAAGATTTGGTCATGCTATCGACACATACGTGAATATGTGATTTGTAAGTATACGTCCCACAAGGAATAGCCCACCGTACAGATTAGGGAGGTGATACTTTAACCACGGAAATGTTATCCGCTCCCTACACCCACGAACCTGACAAGACTGCATTACACGGATAAAAAAAAAAAAACGGCACGTTCAGGTAGGTTTTAGGGGATTTCCTCCTCACCTCTTGCCCTGATACTCTGCATAAATAGAGGCATTCATGCAAGGAGAAATCTGGTGCATGGGTCCAAAATCTTCCTTCCCCTTCCCACACATACACACACCTTCTCTGTGGAAATTTGATTATTTTCTGACAATAATATTTAGACCATATACATGTTGTAAGGAATATCTTAGGTTGGATCACTCCCAAGTTTGAATCTGTATGTATGTGTTCCCAGTAAGAATAATTTAAAAAGAAACATTACCTTTGATGTGAATGTAGCAATTGTCACCATGTTCTGTAACCAAAACTGAAATCTGAACTGAGATGACTTCCGCTACCAGTTGAAACCCACCATTGGCCTACATCAAAAGAAAGAACTTAGTAAATGCTATTTCGATGTTAACAAGTTAATATGATTTTAAGAGGGGAAAGCTGGGAGAAAATATTCGCTAGGGGTGGTTTCTTCTTTCTCCCCGCCATGGCATAATTTGCCCATCACAGTTTCTTTGATTATGAATTAGATGCAAATTTGATTAAAAGCTATGACCTAATAACACTTCATACATGGGAGATATGCTATCACCCTGAAACAATACAAGTTGATAAAGATATCTGCAATAACGAGTGTGGAATGATTCTTTTGTGATCTGTTATAACTTTGTTCAAATGAACCAATTATTACTAAGTTTTTTCTTTTTCTATCATTATTTTTTTATCTGTTTAAAATAAAGCGCACATGTATCAAATCGTACCACAATCAAATATGTGGTCATTTTAAGTGATTGAGCTTTAAATAAATTTTCAGAAATTGAAAGAGAGACTTCGAGCTGTCCACAAGAAGCTTGGTGGGTAATGTTTGACTGAGGGCAAGGGCATATTAGCGCCCTCTCACCCCCACCACCCCCAAACAAATAAGAAATAAGTGAAATAAGAATGCTTATATGAGTAAAACTTTGGATACATAGATCTAACTTGTCAGCAGCGTAGGAAGATATTTGGAAAGGAAAGAAAAGGGGGAGGGTGGGGGGGGGGTAAAGTGTTTTGAACTTCTGGTAAAATTTGGCAACATTTACCGAAAATTGGAGTAAATTTTGGGAGGGTGGAGGGGGGGGGGTGTTTTGAACTTCTTGTAAAATTTGGCAACATTTACCGACAATTGGAGTAAATTTTCCGGAAATTTAAGAAAACTGAATTATAGAACAATATTTCCAAAATTGATGGAAATTTGCAAAACTGAAACAAACACCCGGAAGTTCTGCATTTCTCGTGAATTCGATAACAGAAAATTGTTTAAAGCGATGGGTGGGGGCCCTGCGCTTTTTATAGCAAAGATATTTCTTCTACAATTGTGTTAAATCTAGAGAGAAGCCCTAGTAGGTCCAAAGCCCTGGAAGCCCACGTTTCTTGTAATTTGATAGCAGAAAATTGCTTAAAATTATGTCAAACCTAAGGGCGAAGCCCTACGCTTCTCGTGATTTTGGTAGCAAAACATCGTTTGAAATTGTATAAAATCATGCATAGGGGCAAAGCCTGTCGCTTACACCTGACTCTGAAACCGTATACATTCTCGTGATTTTGATAGCAGAAAATTGCTGTAACGTGTGTAAAACCCAGGAGGCGAAGCCCCGGAAACGTAGCCTTTTTTTTTTTTTTTTTTTTTTTGGACATGATCTGTAGGCGATGTGTGCATGTTGGGGGGTGAGAGTAAGAGTGAAAGGGCGGGGAGCGGGAAACTCCCATATAAATCGCCGTAGTATGAAGCTAAAGTATAACTCATTAACCTTGAACTTAGCGTACTCCTTCTTGGTCAGATGGATGACGACTACTTCATCTTCACGTTTCTTTGTTGAAGACGTGGAGGTGCCACTTCTGTAATCAACCTTTTATTGAGAAATTAGATGATGAAATGTACAGTTAATTGAACCAATCAGAAACATTTTAATCGCTCCCACTCCGCCATTCCTGCTCGTCTTCGGGCTCAATTTGAGGGGAATCAGGAGCCAAAATGTAGAGCGGCTTTAAAAATTCGTCTTGGAAAGTTAAGCAAAGTGGCAAAAATTAAGGACTCCATTTCAACATGTATTAATCTCCAGATTCTCCACCTTGACCTTTCACTCATTCACTCACAGAAGGGGATGGGGGGAGGGCGACAAAGATACAAATGCCTATACATCGGACAAAATATGTCGCCAGTGTACACAAATGTCTGAGAAAGAGTGGACAAAAAGCGATATCGTTGGGTAAATTTCCCCTTACCTCTCCCGTCACCTATCCCTTACCCCTCTCCTTACCCCTACCTTTAACGCCCTTATTATTATTTTTGTTTCAAAAAAAATGGCGTGGTTTTCGTGATTTTTTGTGAATGTTAGAAAGGTGAAAAGAAATGAGAGAGGGGGGGGGGGGTGAGGTGTAGCACAATATTTGCTAGGCACTTTCGACTGACATATTTTGAAGGTATTTTACTGGGAAAATTATCGGTGAACATATTAAAAAATATTAATAGGCAAGAAAAATGTCAATTTTTTTTTGATCTCAGATAGGACCAAAATTCTGTAAAAAGGAAAAACATTTGTTTTTCTTCAATCTTCTAATATGTCAATGTAAAGACCATTTAATATCAGGGGATTGGACGGCTTTAATATTTAAAAGAACACTCAAGTGTTATCTCTGTAAAGGAATACTTGTTTTTGTTCTACGACAAGGACATAGGTCAACATTGGCACATTGTAAGTTTACACTTGGCCCAATTTCAAAGATGCTCCACTAATAAAATTTGAGGTGGATCGTATACTCAAGCAAGGATCTACTTAAAAGAGCTCTTACAAATTATAAGCGGAGAGAATATAGACAGGCAGATGTGAATACTTTTTCAGTAGGAAAAACGTTTAATGTAGCCTACAGGGCTGTTTAAAGTCCCAACGTTATATATCTAGCCTGAGTGAAAATTATAATCAAAATTAGAATTTCACAATTTTAGTCGGTCTCTTTTCGGGCGATATTTGTATTAGTTTCGTAAACAGTTCAATGATAATATCAGATATATGTAAAGATATTGTTTGTTCCCTTGGATCAATGTTCATAGGCATTCTATATAACACCCAAAATTCAGTATAGGATAACAATAATAGATAACACTTTTGAAGATTCTTAAAGTCGTGATATTGCTCAATACGTATTTTGCAAAGAACATAATATACCTTTGTAATCGTCATTGGTGATGTTCCATCGTCGGCATCTGGGAGGGCATCGACGTCGGTCCCTTCGTTGTTGCCTCGGAACAGATTGAAAGGAAGAATGCTTTTCACGGTTGTCTTGAAAGCTGATCGTCTAACAAGTGGTTCACTTTGTGACAGCAGGTCACTTGCAAACTTGAAAGCCACGACACCGGCGACGGCGGCACTTAGACCAAAAACGAGGTTGTTCCTTGAGAATCTATAATATGAGAATAATCAGGAAAAACTGAAAATATATCTACTTTGTTACCTTATCAGAGAATCGACCGATTGAACGATAGTTGGCATTGATACTTACCCCATTTTTCTTTGCAAAAACGTTCAGTTCGTAAGAGACTAATAATGATAACTTGAAGTTGAATCGCGTCTTTCTTGCACTAAGTACAATAAAACAATGATGATAAAAACTAATGTAAAACACGTTGCCAATACAATAACAAACATCTAATTTTAGTGATGTCACAGTGCACCATCCCTATCGATGCGCACGGTCCATTATTATCCAAACTTCAAGCGTCGATGTCTTACGCACATTGGCGCTGATACTGCGAACGCGCTGTGACTCGTCCAAAAACTGAACACTTAGATAATGGAAATTCCGTGAGTTAGGGTCGGGATGCGTAAAAAGATACTAACGACACTTATATAAATAAACCATAAATGATTAACAATACCCCTTTATTCCATGAAGTCTTCCAGTGAACCGGTTGTAACATTGCCCATCCAACGTCACTAAATGTAACGTCACTCTCCTGACATGCCTGACTAATATGACAGAAAATGAGTACGAGTCACACAAGTATGCCTACATCTGCATGGCCGTCGCTGCACCAACTCTCTCCTCCCTAGTTGGTCGGATTTTAGTCTGGCAGAGATATGAAATGTCAAATGTACTGTTTAAATCCGTGATTTTTGGAATCATTCCTACCAGCCTACTCGGCTAGATAACAAGGTTATGCCCTTCCGTTTGGCAACAGTATTCTTGGGCCCGATGATTTTCCCCTCCCACTTATTGGCAAATTTATATCTTGTGATTTTAAGCCATTTTGGGAAATCAAAAGTAACAAATCTTCAGAACTGCCCTTCGTTGATTTCATTTGAAAGGTAGCTTTGCAGTTCCCGTTTGGCAAAGTCAATATACTTAAAGAGAACCAGAAGGCAGGTTTTTTTTCCCCGCCGGAAACACGATATATATTTTTACGTGTAATTACCTTGTCAGAAAGTTGCATATGGACTGATGAAAATGCATCGCGACTCCTAAAATCCTCACTGATGACTGCGTGAGTCACGGTGTCCATGACTCGTATACCTATACTGTAGAGGGCGTTTCAAGTTGATTACAGATGGGTAATCTTCATTAGGTATACGTCAGGGATAAAAAAACACATATCTTTATAGTGTATAGGGCCATGAGTGGCATTTGCCTACCAAAAATGTGTGTGCGTGAGTGAGTGTGTATGCAACAATTAATATTGTATCGCTTATAACTCAAAAACTGTAATACACACATAAACCAAAAATGGTGGACGAAGGGCACAGGTCAAATTAGGGCGTTTTCAAGTTGATTACAGATGGGTAATCTTCATTAGGTATACGTCAAGAATAGCTCAATTTTGGTCTAAAACTTTTGTCTCCAAAAGGTTTAGGGTACAAAGGGCGAAGGTCACAGGTCAAATTAAACAAACAGTTGCCAAGCGACTCACCAAACAAGTTTCAGATCACTATTTTGCGGAAGGATTTCAGTCGTTTCCATTTAACGGAAAGGACTCTTTTTAGAGTGCATAAAGACATCTTAGCTGTAGTAGTGGGTTCTGGACCGGTTTTCTGAGACATTCAGAAATAAAACTTGAAATGGTTTCTGGACACCTCAGATTCTGGACCACTTTCTGAACCACCCTGAAATAGGATTTCAATGGCTTAAAAATCGCTACACTTACCCATTTTCTCCCTGCATTCCTCATCGATCTTTAACCACTGGTAATGCGAAGATATATCTGTGAATTTCAAATGTTAGGATATACTACGCCTAAGACAAGTTAACAAAGAGATGGCTGCTGTGAAGATTAAAACATGTGTAAGTATTCTGCGTATTACTGTTCAATAGGGTGGTATATCTATAATTGGGAAGTCATAAGATTTTGAAGTTGGGGTTGGTGTTGCTCTATTTCGAAATAGAGCAATTAAGCTTTTGTTTTTGCTCGATTTCTGTATACGGTTGAGGTTATATTGTAATTTCGTTTCCTCAGGCAATTCCCAAGGTACCTAAATGTATCGTGAATTGCAGACTTCGACAAAAATATTTATACATAGGGCTTTCCCCTTTCGACCAAAAACGGTACCATCCTCATCAGATTTAATGCAATCATGGAGCAATATTGTAGCAATATTGTAACATTAAATATGTGTATCATTAGTATCATTACTACACTTTTTGGCTTATTTATATATCGAAATATTTTCCTGTGTTAATGTACACAATTTTCATTTCCTGTTTCAGTACACAGTACAATGCACATTACACATGCAAAATTATATGATGGACTGGCGGTGAGTTGAATGAACTCGTCATATGTCATACAGACATATGAGCATGGATGTTTGCATTAAGTTTTCTGATATGATCGTCTATATTTACACTAGCTGTACTTTGTTCCTTTAGGAGTCAAAATGATATGGCAATACAATTTACCGATACAGAGCAACATAATTAGTGTTATCATTACCAAAAGTTACTGAATCAGAAGATATCACAGATTTCACAAACATCAGAGTGATTATATCTATTTATATGACAAAATGGTACGTCATGTGTTGTCATATTACAAAAACGTTGCAGGAGACCGTTCCATTCTGCCATTAGAATGTAGAATCAAGGCAATATCCTTGTGCTCTGGTAGACTGCAAGGGCATTCGAACGATGGCGAAAGCACCAGGATTTCATCCATTTAAC
The DNA here is from genome assembly GCA_020152595.1 of Chiridota heheva. Classification (NCBI taxonomy): domain Eukaryota; kingdom Metazoa; phylum Echinodermata; class Holothuroidea; order Apodida; family Chiridotidae; genus Chiridota; species Chiridota heheva. The sequence continues at coordinate 15,512 of JAIGNY010001529.1, forward strand.
CTCCTTTGTTCCACTTTGCAAAAAAAACTCACTCCACTCCCATTTGATATTATCACCCATTTCGAAATTTTAGAATAAGAGACAATAAAGCTAAGCTTTTTGGCGCGAAACAGCCATTTTGAAAATTTAATTGTTTTTGAACATAAAGATTTTTGATTTTTTAATTACATAAATTAGAAATTATGACATATTTATTGCAATATCTAAACAGTATGGTTGCATTACTTCAATATTCTTGTATGTTATAAATGTTTATATTAATATGCATGCTTCCGGACTGACAGAGGTCAGATTATGGCAATTAAGATACCTGTTGTATAGGAGCGAGAGGCCAGTTAGAAATTATTTCTAGCACAAAGTTAAGTGACCTCGGATACGAGCTAGGGTTAGTATTATATTGGGCTTAGCATTTATCCGTCTAATGGAGACTATAAGGTGGTTGGTCCGAATTTAACGCATCCCTTCAAAGAATTATCATAGACAACCTAAAAACAAATCAAAGTGTTAGCATAAAAGACGTCCCGTACTACTTCACAAATTGAAAATGTTTTGCTGCCATGAGGGTTTTTAAAAGCAATCTAGCTCATTTTGTGCCTCAATTGCCCATATACATTTTAATAGGTTTTGCTCAAATAAAAAACACTTACTAAATATACAATCTGTAAGTTGCTTGTTTGTTTTGACTAGTTATCCAATGAATACAATCTTAAGTTTTTTCTGTACAGAATTCAGAATAGAATATAATTATCTGTCCATTACATTTAATAAACAACAATGTCAACATCTAAAAATCTTCTTTGTTTAATTCTTGAGCTTTTCCTCTTCGATGTATATAGATTCAGTTCATTCCAATATTACTTGTGATGTAAAGGGGAATCACATGGGACCGCTTCAACTGTATAGACTGTGACACCTACGATCTTTGTACCAAGTGTTATGTCGCTGGAGAACATGATCTGTTACATAGGTTTATCGTGTTTAAAAAGCCAAGCTCATCGGGGTTGGAAAATAAATCAATAATACAGAACATCTAAGCTTTGTAAACAGCTCAATGTTATTAAGACCTTTTTTAAGTCATCGTAAAATGCACTGAACTTAAAAATGCCTAAATCATCTCACCCAACTGTCTTAAACTATTTTCAATTCAAGAATGGTTCAACGATTGAACGAATAAAAGAACTGAAGAAGAGCATCGATAATAATCTGTCAGCGAACAGTTCTCTGCAACGCCGACCATTTCTATATTGCCAGGTGTACTGTATGGTGAGGTTTGCATAAAAGTACTTTGGCTCAATGCCATAGAGCACTTCTGTAGTAGTATCTATTCTAAAAATATTTTTGATATCATTATTACGATTACTACCTGGAATTACGAATACTAGAAAGTGCCGAAAATTGTACTATTTGTTTGTTATTCTTACCTGCACATCGGCGAGACGGATCTGATCACAGGTGTTCCTAGCGTTATGGCAACCTATAGAAAGGTAGGACTCTTTCTAACGCGGCTTTCAAACCGCATATAAAAATTCCTTTTTTTGACCACTCGCGAATCTTAATTACACTTTTTTTACTTTACTTACATTTGCTGGAGACTCCCCTCTTTGTGTATAAGCCACGGTATTTGTTAGTTTTTTCCCGATTAGATGTACAAACGATGAATTTTCCACCAAATTACCGTCAAGACAGTCTATCCGCCCAACAATTTGCTGCAAACTAAAGAAACGTTGCGATGACGTTATTGAAGTGCTGCTTCTTCATTTTTACGTACTTTTGAAGTAACTAAATCGACTTATAGATGCAAGATCTTTGTTTAGGCCTTCTGTTATGGTTTGGTATTGAAGATGTACATGACTTCAGCGATTTTTGCTACCTTTATCAACTCCCGCTTTTATTTCCTCTGCGCGCATTGCGTATAGCGTGTAGAAAGGTAGCGGTGTAATTTTCACGCAGTTGTAATTTGATTCTAGACGCGCAAGCCTGTTCTTGTTACGTCACCTATAAGAGCGTCATTTGATGTCGCTGTTGCTCCTCTGTTATGCATTTTATTTGTTTTATTTAAGATTTCACTGATCAGTTTCGTGTTGAATGTCTACACTGCAAAAGGGCTTAGGAAGCCTATATATATATATATATATAAAATATATATCTATATATATATATATATATATATATATATATATATATATATATATATTTATATATATATTTATATATATATTTATATATATATATATATATATAAATATATATATATATATATATATATATATATATATATATATATAAATATATATATATATATATATACCTCACATATGGAAATGCCCCCTCTCCCTCGTGGGGATACAGTATCACAAAGCGCATTACTATAAGTACAATGTAATGTTCCCATGTTGGAAAATATGATCAACTCCCGCTTTTATTACATCTTTGCGCCGTATTTCATCCAAACTACCGAGCAAAAACAGCACCATTTAATGACTTTTAAAGACAAAAGCATCTTATAATCTTATATTCTACATTCTTTTAATAGGTCTCTTTTTAAATCGAATTAAAAAGTTTGAAAAAAGTTTGCAGAGCATCCATACATTGTGAGATTGTACAGCGTTTTGACAGTTCCTTGCATAACATCTAAAGCACAGTCATTAACACTCCAGTTTACTTGTTTACTAGCTGATTTATTAAAGAAATAGCAATCAGCTTATCACAGTGACTGTAACAGTGAGTATGATTAATTAAACTGTTGAACAATTTTCAACTCTTTCGCCGCTTTTGTGTATCGGTGTCATGGTTATAAGAAAAGGTTAAGTGCAATTTGTCACTTTTATAGTCGGGTTAAAGACAATCGGATTATCGGCGTTATATAATATTTCTTTCTTGATATTCGATTTCAAATCTCTAGTAAAATTATTTGAACTTTAAATATCAGAAGATGTAGACATGTGCAAACGTCATGGACGAACTCTCCGATACATCTGTAACGATTATAAGAAGTATATTTGTCGCAGTTTCCGTTGCTAGACTGATAACCACAATTATGCAAAAGACTCAGTGGTATAAGTTATACCGGGACTGGATGGGAGTCAGGCAGGAGCAGTATATGACTTTGCTCAATCAACGTCGAACTTTCTGGGATCTTAAATCAACGTCTTGGAAAATTTGTTTGGCAATAATTAGTAGGTACTATCAACGCCCAACGCATCCGTTCTAAAGTTTCCTGTAAACGATGTACATAAATACTTATTGTAATGAAAGAAAACACGATTGCAACAATTCTTACTCAGAAAGAATTTTCGTCATTAATGCCCTTTGCAATTAATTGATAATGCATCAAATTGAAACCAGGTGTGTTTTTATTTATTTTTTATTGATTATCGGAATTTGTTTACTAGAAACTACCGTTACTAGTTTTCTTAGATAGTCGATGTTTGGATGCTGAAAGGTTAAGAGAGGAATTTCATCTATTGAAATCTGTTTGGCATGGTGGTTTATCATGTACATAACAAGCCTGAGTACGGGGCCCAGTTAGCATAGCTTGCCTCCCAAAATACTGTATATGCAAGAGGTGGAGAGCCGGATCCAATAGCTCTTTATATTCTTATTCATTAAAATAAGTGGAAAGTCGGATCGCCTACCACGTCCGATTAGTCACACAAAACTATGCCGCTGTATTTTAAAAGTTTGACAACATTTACACAAGTTTGTAGTAAATTATTGAGGCCATTCTTTGAAACAATCCATATTTTTCAAAGAGTTACTATAATCCTAACCATGTATAAACGTAAACAATAAAACATTTTATTTCCACATTATGCGTTTTCATGATGTGTTTTGTATTTGGTGTATTATAGCTCCCTTTGACGTGAATTTACTTCTTACTATGCCTTGTGACATACGTTTTTGCCCTAGAAATGTCAATTTTGCGAAAGCTTCCGTGGCTTCGCCCCCTGGACCCTGTCGGGGCCTTGCTTCTGGACCCCTGCAAGAGCCCTTAAGCCGGCCCCTGAACCCCACGCCGACAAGTCCAGCGCTTTGCACTTTGATTTTACGTTTTGTATATGGTGTATATTCTCTTTGACATGAACTTAGACTTGTATAATACACCTTCTTACTATAAGTTGTGACATACTTATTATTCCTTGAAATGTCCATTTTACGAGAGCTTCTGGGGCTTCGACCCTAAACCCTTACCAGGGTTTCGCCCCTGGACCCAACCAGGGGCACTTAAGCGGGCTCCTGGACCCCACGCCGACAAGTCCAGCACTTTGCGCTCGAAGTGACACCTTTGGTGTCACCTCAACTTCACCACTAAATATCATGTCGGTTCAATGTAATCCCCCTCCCTCCCCGCAATATGAAAATCCTGGCTACGCCACTGGCTATAGATCAGTGCTTGGGATTAACTTACTGTACGAAGTATGCTCCATACGCATCAATACGGCTTTGATCTTCCAAAATTATCAATTGTTTAAGCATAAAGGTTTATAAGTATCAAAACAGGACCAATCAAAAATTGTACATCCGACGGTGTAAGGGAACTTTTTGCTCCGTTGGCTCTTGCGGAGCAGACGCGAATGCACAGTTTATTTAGAACGCACAATTAAATGTTTATTTAGTTAGATACTAGTCTTGCAAGCTAAATTGTAACTAAATATATAAATCATATGTATATATATATATATATATATATATATATATATATATATATATATATATATATATATATATATATATATATATATATATATATATATATATATATATATATATATATATATATATATATATATATATATATATATATATATATATAATATATATATATATATATATATATATATATATATATATATATATATATATATATATATATATATATATATATATATATATATATATATATATATATATATATATATATATATATATATATATATATATATATATATATATATATATATATATATATATATATATATATATATATATAACTTACAGAAAACAGTCCCTAACACGAACGACCCTACTGGGATGTTTACAGAACTTTACAATCACAACAAAACTTGAGGAAAATTCACTAGCCTAGGCACCGTTCTTGCCTTGAGCAGTTAAGGTTAAAACTATAGCCTCTCGAGATGTGTCTCATTATCGACTTATTGGGCCCTCGAGATGTGTCTCATTATCAACTTATTGGGCCTCTCGAGATGTGTCTCATTATCAAGTTGTTGGGCCTCTCGAGATGTGTCTCATTATCAACTTAATGGGCCTCTCAAGATGTGTCTCATTATCAAGTTGTTGGGCCTCTCGAGATGTGTCTTATTATCAACTTAATGGGCCTCTCGAGATGTGTCTCATTATCAACTTATTGGGCCTCTCGAGATGTGTCTCATTATCAACTTATTGGGCCTCTCGAGATGTGTCTCATTATCAAGTTGTTGGGCCTCTCGAGATGTGTCTCATTATCAACTTAATGGGCCTCTCAAGATGTGTCTCATTATCAAGTTGTTGGGCCTCTCGAGATGTGTCTTATTATCAACTTATTGGGCCTCTTGAGATGTGTCTCATGATCGACTTATTGGCTTCTCCCTGACTTTTGGGAGATTTCAGATTAAACAAATGCATGAACATTTAAAGAATGCTCGCACCTGAGATGCCTTAAAGTTTTGCATGATTTAAAGTATTGCATGAATTAAGAGATTTGACATGGCGGATCTACACTAAAATTTTATCAAATTTACATAAACAAGCGACGAGTTTAGTGAGAGATGGGCATGCACCGCCCACTCGCGATATACAACATTAATACAATAAACAAACGAGAATATAAATCACTCCCTGTGACAATCAGATAGGGATGATTATCTTTCATGCTTCCTCTTTATTCAAGCCAGCACTTCTTCATACCTAAAACTAGTTTGAAATTCTTTTGAGGCAAGAGGATCCATTCATTCAGAGATTACCATAAGTCTGGTATGTTTTCCCCTCTATTGCAGCCAAAACGTATTGTTTATATTTCTTTTCATACCCAAGACATTTAATAAAAAAATATCTTGAAGCAAAAGGCTCATATCTGCATATAGCAGATTCATTAGAGATTACCACAAGTCTGTTATGAGCTAGCCCAAATCGTTTATATTTCTTTTCATGCCCAAGGCACTTAATTTTTAATTTTTTTAGGCAATTGACTCTGGTGTGGGACTTTTTCATCCAGACAAATATTTGAATCACTATTCATTTTAGCAATGTCAGTATCATAACAAAGAAGCTCGTTCAAAAACTGTAACCACATAAAGAAACTCCGACACCGACACCGACGCCAACACCAGTTATAGGGGTAGTATAATAGCTTTCACTATTCTTCGAAAAGTCTACCTAAAAATGGTAAGAAATAGCAAGTTAGGTCGCGGATGACGCAACACTTTCTCCCTTTTCGGGTAAGGTTAGCCCGAACTTTCCCAAAAATTGGCCTAATTTTGGCCTTTAGAAAATGAATGGGGAGGACACCTCTGTTCTACCTATCTACCTACTGTGGTGTAGCGGTTATCATACCTGTCTACAGACCACGAGACCCTGGGTTCAAGCCTGGGTTGGGTAGACACGCCAGTGTACCACGACTGGTTATCAAAGGCCGTGGACATTGACTTGGTTGTCGATGTTATGTCTGTCCGTACGTCGTACCTGTGTTCTCGTCCGGGTCGTATTAAGCGTTTCGTAATAGCATTGTTACTATCATAAGCAAATACGCAGGCGACGATCCCGTCATTGTAACTGTGTGCTCACTCGTCGTCGTTCTACCTCCATGCACGCATGTACCCAAAAAGGACGCCGCGTGTTACACTTCTATGTTATGAGACTATTACACATTCAATAAGGATACCGGAAATGGAACTTCAGACATGATTCAAATGTCTGCTTGTCTGATCGCAAAATTTATGGAGGATTAAAAATATTAAGTGACCTGAAATGTTTACTAAACAGAGCTAAGTTTGTGATAAAAGTGACTGCGACAAAATTGGTAACTTGGAAATTTGTGACAAAATGGGCAAACGTTGCAACAAAAGTAGTATCCTCGTTTGTGGCAAAAGTGGGTAAAAAAAGTAGTGACCTAATTTGTGACAAAAGTGGGCGATGTTTGCGGCAAAATTGGTAACTTCGGTTTGCCACAAAAGTGGGCAACGTTGTTACAAAAGTGGTAACCTATGGTAGTTGTGACCAAAGTGGACGTTATGACAAAAGTGGTTGCTACCAACGACCAAACTAATGGCAGTCAAAGAGATACCCTCGATCAAGGGCTGAAATTTGTCGTGATTCAGTCATCATGATTATTCTTACAAAATATCCAAACCCATTTAAAATTTAATTGTCCAAATTTTACATATTAAACGAAAATTAAAATTATATGGGCTAATTTGGTAGAAAATGGGTATCTTGAAATAGAAATATCATTAACTGGCATTTACGGTTCAGACTCTTTTAATTTTGTTTTATATAACTGGAAAATAGTAACTGGTACTCAAAAATAATTATAGTACATTTCTAAAATATTATATTTGTTTCTTACAACTAATTTGTAATTTTTGTTACCAAATTACCAAGATTTTATCAGTCTGAAAACAAAACCCTCCATCTAGGGTAACTCTCTGACTGCAGGGTGTCACTGATTTTATAAACAATTAAAGGTATATGGGCGTTAACAGTTGAAAATACTATTACGAAGAGTTTTAAAATTTGGATAGATTAGTCTCTGAATTTCATAAAAAAGAATTCCAGTCTCCCAACGAATCCTGATCAAAGTTTCAAAGCACTATTCAATATTTAATAGCAAACAGCTTCAAATCGTAACGTAATTCTTTAAATATCTCTACCCAAATCCCAGGTTATAATAAAGATTATCCCAAATGAAATGAAAGCATTTTCAACGCGCATAAAACGGAGGAGATAATAATTATTTGGAGGGACAACAGAAGCATCGACCCTTACAACAGTTCGGAAGCGCACCTATTAATAGGAACATTTATAATACACGAGAATATTGAAGTCATGCAGCCATATTGTTCAGTCCGGGAGCATGACTAATAATAGGAACATTTAAAACATACGAGAATATTGAAATCATGCAGCCATATTGTTCAGATTTTGCGATAAAATGTCATAGTTTCTAATTTAGGTACTTGAAATATCAAAAATCATTGTGTTGAAAAACACTTGAATTTTCAAAATGGCAGTTTCGTGCCTAAAATCCTAGCTCTATTGTCTATTTTATCTAATATTTCGAAAACGGCGTTGTGAACATCTCAAATGGGAGTAGAAAAGTTGTAGCCATGACATTAATAAAGGTATTTTTATAAGTTTTGAGTTTCCCCTAGCAAAAATAATTTTTCCCAGATGTATTTCAAATTTGAAATAAGTAAGATTGCATAAGGCTTTAACATTAAAGTAAAGAATCATGGAAAATATCACAAAATGGCGGCATCCATGTAGCAAAATGTTCCTATTTTTAAGAACATTTATGTTCCCATTAATAGGCATGCTCTGGGACTGCATGCGTAGGTTTGATTTCTTTCTTTGCTTCATTACCTCTTACATTTTTGGAATGCACTTTGGACTATTTGTTGTGTTTAAGTGCGTCACATCATATTCACGCAGGCAAAACTCATCAATAAAACCTATGCTTTAGCTTCAACTAGTGAGTCGAAAACCTTCTACAGCAATCAGGGAGAATCCTGGACTTTTAGTATTATAAGAAAATACATACAAACTTGGAGCTTCGTTGGAACAGTTTTGTTCTCCCGATCGGGGAATCCTTTACAGAGGTATCCCAAAATGCATCTATCCAAATTCAAAGTTTGTATAGGAATAACATAAGAATCAGACACATTTCGAGGGCGGGGAACTCAACCAGTGCGAAGGGTTTAAATTTGTTTTCACGATATGATGGAATGGCATATAAATTATCTTTTCACCGTGCGCTTTTAAAATTCATCGTGCAATTTTTGAGAAAAGTGATGAAATCTTATTCTGTGTTACCGTTAGGCAGTCGCGCTTTAACAAGGCTTTCTGAAATTATGAGAAATAAGTTAGGGATTTGTGACAATTATTTAGCAATAATTGCGTACTGATAGTAACGAAGTTGTTTTATTGGGCGAAATTGAACATGATTTAAGCAAACTTTGTTACAAACCTTCAATGAAACGACTGATAAACGTCTATGACTGAAACTTCACAATAAAAATGGCGGCTTACATGTATCACTGTAAGCTCAGTGCGCATGCTTGAGTCTCCCGATCGGGGACTTATTGAGTCCCCCGACTGGCGGAACGTACCGAACTGCATATCTGGTCAGATAAATAAACGGGCAGGTATTGTTTGGTATAGAATTGATAGATAGATATAATTTGTCGGGCTACACCAACCATTATTTGTATATCAAACAAATGTAATAAATCTGGGTAATAACTAGCTTGTTCTGGCAACTTATATAACTAGGTATATTTCTGATATCAGCCCGATCTGGACACTTCGTAGAGAAAGCAAATAATAACAAGAATGCGCAGAAATTAAGAATTAAAACAATGCAAGTAAAAACGATAATGCAGAAGAAGGCGCGTATTGCAGGTAAATTTAGTTTTTCTGCGCGGTCAAAGTTTTAAATATTTGAAATGCTGACGCCTCTTCACATTCAGTCATACTCTGCTTCTGAAAACATGTATATTTACTGTATTGCCGAAATACTTGCGTAATTGCGTCTAGTTGTGCCAACACCTTAGGAGTCCACGTCTAAAAAAAAAAAAATTTGGACCTTACCCATAATTTAGGTCAACTTACTTAACAGAAAAATTAAATGAAAGGTCATTGCCTAAAAATATGGACTTTTTAACAAACTTTCTAGACCTTGCTTGGATCGTATATATATAGCAAATGTTTTGAGCCTTTTTACCTTTAGAAGCCGTTGAAATAGAACCTCCCCCTCCCCCTCCCATCCGGCTATATCCATGCGACTTGGGTGCAATTAAGAAACATAACTATATTTCCCTTTTCCTATATTTCATCTTTTTGGCCCTTTATCATTTCAGATTAACATGCGCGACATATGAACAATCCCTCTAACAGTTCGGTTCATGCTCCCGATCGAGAAATCTCCCAATCAGGAGATTTCTTGTTATTATAACCCACAATGTTTCTTTTCAAAATCAAATTTTTCTAAAGAAATACATCACGGTAAAATCGCCTTAATCCAAAGGTAGGAAAAATGCATGGGAATTATTATAATTTTATTGGTGCAACAGATAAATTACTTTCTCAAATTTGACTTCGACCATGGGATTTTAAAGTAATCTTTAAAAATTCATTGCAATAGTTTCTGAAAAGCAGATTTGAAACGGCTGAAATTTTGAACACTTTAAATTATGGTCGCTGCGCATGTCTCGATCTCCCAATCAGAAGATCTCCCGATTGGGAGCGTGACTTAAACTGGACTGTCTAATCTCTTCTCGAATGAAAACTAACACATTTTAAGCTCTATATACCTACCTACTTAAACTTTATAACAAAGGTTCTATCTAACACTTTGCAAATTGTCCTTCGAAGACAGAAACGAAGACATCGATGTTAGCTGGAACTTTTTAATTGTTTTTTAAAGTGCAATGTACTATGTCAATCTGTCCTGTTCACATGTGTAATAACAGAATAACGGGACTTTGCATAGCATTTTCCAACTTCGCAGAAAATTTGTACACGTTTTTAAATTAAGGAGTTTTTCTATTGTCACTAATTTGTGTCTATCTCACATGTGATTACATTTTCGAAGAAATCATGTTTCTTGTATATTTCTGAGCTTTCAAACGCAAAAGGAGACATGTACTTTTTGTTACATTGATCGGAATTTAAGTTGACTAATAAAACACATTCAATAATAAAATTCACCTGTGCATTCCAGAAAAATAACAACTATTGAGTCCATTATTCATTTATTTCGCAATAATCGTGAAAATTACATAATTCTTATTTAACTGCTTACAAATGAACTTTCTGAATAAATTAGGAGTAGCTGTGTACAAACAAATAGGATAATTACGTTTAATTTATTCGTCATTCGTCCAAAAACGTTCAGACTGATATATACTTCATATACTTTCTTGTGAGGCAGAGTATCGTTTTACACGAAGATGTAATTGTTGAATTAAAAACTAAGTGCGCTCAGTGAGGGAAGAAATAATCAGTCTTGTTTGGAGCTGAAAATTGCATAAACTGTGTCAATATAAACCTTCAGAAGACCATCAGAAATCTTTTCATCAAATAATGGAAATGTGGACCATAACTCTTGTAGAGGAAGTGTTGATGCAGAAAGTACTACTAGAACTTCGTTTTTCACTGTCAACAATTTTGCTGAAACCACAACGTCCATACCCAAGGTTATAATACTAGACTTGATTCGTTTAGTGATTGGGGCGTTGGGCATCATTGGGAATTCACTCGTTCTTTATGTAATGGTCAATAAAAGGACGCAAAGGAATCAGACGAATCTTCTGATAGCGAATCAAACTCTGATTGATCTTATATCTTCAATCTTGCTGGTCACCCACACCATGCATGACCTACTTGGTAGACCACAGCCATCATCTCCTTTCTTTCAATTCATCATCTGTTACGGGTGGTCGTCCCATATGTTTCTTTTCGCGACGTTTGCGGTTTCCACTTTCAATTTGTGCGCCATATCACTGGAGCGGTTCTGCGCTACCATTTTCCCACTAATGTACGGGCGTTTGTTTAAAAGTCGTTTCGTGGGCGTGATTATAGCTCTCACGTGGACCATTGCGCCGTTTATGCAGTATGTATATGCAGCAATTAGTTATCGCTACTCAGAAGGCGTTTGCGGTACAGAATATGCATCAACTTTTGTTGGAATACTTCTTTCTTTTTGGGAGTACCTCATTCCTGTAACAATCATGACTGTTTCTTTCACGTTCATCATTTTAAAACTTCGCCGAATGAATAAAGTACTGAATCGGGGACACCACGAGCTAACAGTTACGGTATCCGCCGTTCCGTTATCTTCCGTCCGTGAGACTTCACAATCGGCACAAGGAGGAAATTGTTTGTCTTCTACTAACAACACTCTTATCACAACTTATGTAAGCGAGCAACATGATAAAAGTACCTCAAGCACGTCACAAGGTGGTGTTCAAAAACATGATTTGATTCAGGTGTCAACTACTAATGCAAATGCGTTTACGTTGTCCGCCCCTGGTACCGCACAACCATCGTCTGTGCCTAGATTGAGAGTGCAGAAGAAGGAAAATGTTGGGAGACGACGGAACACAACCAATGCACTCCTTCTTGTTTACATTGTGTACATTCTCTGTTGGTCTCCAAACCAGCTTTCATTCATATACATTTATTTTGGAGGCTCCATTAATTACGGTGGTTCCTTCTATCAACTCACCTTAATCCTCGCTATATCAAACTCCTGCTGTAATCCGTTTATCTACGCGTTGCGATACAAAACATACCAGGCCGGATTGCGAGAAATATTTCGTTCATTGAGGCTTTGCCGATAATATACATATTTTGTTATCATGTGAAGAATTTTGCTCGTGGTAAGCACTGTTTTGACTTTAAACTAAAAATTTCCTGTAAAGCATTGATGATAATCAAAGAACAACATGGACGGACAAATAAGCTGACTGAGTAACCTGAGAATCTTTTCCTACTGATATCATTCTGCATTCAACTTGTAATTAAATACTAAAGGTACTGGAAAATTGAGATATTTCATTTAATCGAAAAATCAACAAAGGCTGAGATTTTTTTAGATTGCATCATAAAATTGGATTTCTGAATGATATTTAAAATATCAGCCGTGCTTAACGAACCCACTTTATTATAGTTTCAGGAGAAGCATAATAACCATAGAAGCATAATTGTGCTCTTCAATTGTGAGACTTTATGATTTGTCTGATGCTAATAGAATATCAATACATGAGCAGAAGCTAAATATAGTAATACTTCAAACTCAACAATGAGATTCAGATGCCGCTATTCACTTGGTTGGTGCCACGTCACATCCGGGGATGACGTCATTTTTGTAGTGAAAACAAACCTTTGCGCGATACACGTGGGCAAGTCGTATGCGTTTATTGTGTGCGGTACGTATGTATAGCATGTAAACAAACACAGCTGATCGCTTTTATTTCACTCCAATGCGCGCGGTTGCTATGCTGTCTGATGACCTCATGTCACATTTCCAACCAAGTGAATACAAACAGTTCGTGCTACAATCGATCTACACTCACTTGCTACTCTCTAAAAATGACGATATGGTATTTGTGTTTTGTCGAAAATAACAAGTTTCTACCTTTAAAATGGTATAAAGCTGTCAATCTTGTCGCATTACCATCTAGTTTATTGCTTTTGCTTTAGGTTTTATTTAAATTAAGATATAATAACGAAAACGTGCGACTCGGCAAAATAAAGTTGCATCTCATAGAGCTTACAAAAAGCAAAATTAAAAGAAAAAAGTAAACATTCGTAACCTTCCGACCTATTTCATTCATAATTAGCTAATTTCCCAAAATTTGACATGTTACCATCCTCGTTCAATAACTTGTTTTCAAAGAACAACTGAATTCCATCATCCATTTTCCAAAACATTCATCAATGCCGTACTAACTGTGCGATCTCGACGTACGTAAAAAGTAATACATTTTGTTTATGTTTTGAACTTATTTATATATTGAAATCTAAGTTCTATGTCTTATTTGTCTTTTCAAGTTCTTGCAAAATTGTGCAACTTAAATAAAACTTGAATATGGTTTGTTTGTTATCCTCCTTAAGTTCGATTAGGTTTATAAAATTTATGTTAAAATAATTAGATTTCATCAATTGCCTTATTGTTACAGAATTAATTACAAACTGCCGATTCTCTAGGGATTTTGTTTTTAATAATTATGGAAAATTGCTACTGGATCTTTGAAAGTGTTCCGCTACCCGTATATGTAATGGAAGATTGCCCCCAATTGAAGAAACAGGTAGTTACACATATGTTGCTTGAAATGGTAACATTATTGCAGATTATGTATTAGTTTCCCAATTTCTTTTATTAGATAATATCATTAGTGATTTCAGTATCGAAGATATAACTTATTCAGACCACTTCCCGGTTTCTTTTTTCCTATTTAAAACAAAAAATGGCGACTTTGCGACAGAGCGTTAGAGAAGAATTGATGATGATTGTGTCCAAGTGATGAAATTTAATCAAGTCTAACATCTATAGAATACGTTGAATATTTATGTTTTCTAATGAATAGTGTTTTGGCAAAGTATGGGTAATATAGATATATATATATATATATATATATATATATATATATATATATATATATATATATATATATATATATATATATATATATATATATATATATATATATATATATATATATATATATATATATATATATATATATATATATATATATATAAGGGTACAGCCAGTTTTTGACTTAACGTTATATTTTGACAGAATTTTGTTATCTTAATTTGGCTTTTTTTTAAAACTGCTCAATAAATTTGTCTTTACCAGGCTTGGAATATTGGCTTTTTAAAAGCTAAATGAAATGAAAAAAAAGCTGCTTTTCAGTAAATTTCACCCTTTCGACTTGACTTGATGACAGTTTGACTTTTTGTTATTTTAATTTGGCTTTTTTTTTTAAACTGATTTGTCTTTCGGGATTTTCCTGTTGATAAATTTACAAACTATTGCGACGACGAGTGAACACACAATTACAATGACGGGGTCGTCGCCTGCGTATTCGGTTATGATGGTAACAATGCTACCACGAAACGCTTAATACGACCCGGACGAGAACACAGGTACGACGTATGGACAGACATAACATCGACAACCAAGTCAATGTCCACGGCCTTTGATAACCAGTTGTGGTACACTGGCGTGTCTACCCAACCCAGGCTTGAACTCAGGGCCTCGTGGTCTGTAGACAGGTATGATAACCGTTACACCACAGTAGGTAGATTAAGACACAAACTATTGCAGTATATCCACTTTATATATTATTGTCTCTGCATAGATGTAATTAATGATTGCATGTTCCATGGTGCATGGAACTCTTCGAGAAATAAAACACGAAATCATCTCGTATACTTTGTGATTTCATTTCCCTGTCAGTCTGTTTCAGTAAGCTATGGAACGCCAAAAGGGCCACCAAATACGTTTGCAAAAATATGTTCGAAAACTAATAAGCTCGCAAAATCTATTATGTTCGGAAATAATTATGTTCGTAAAATATACGTTCGGGAATCAAATATGCTTGGCTTACAACATCTTCGCGAAAAAAGTATGTTCGCAATTTGTAAGTTCGCAAAACATTCGCTACAGTTATGCTCGCAGTTTTCAAACATATTTTGCAGTTTTGTAAGCCTTTTTGGCGTATGCTCGGTTAACAAACGTATTTCGTGAGCTTTTTGGGGTAAGCTCGGTTAAGAAACGTTCGTCGCAAAGTGAGTTCGCAACCGAACAGTGGTGCATGCATATGTATGAGTCATTTGTTCGGAAGGCGTGATCTTCCGGGGTTGTGCTTCTTTCCAAGGACATGAAACCTTTGGATACTTCGGCTTGTTCAACCTTCAGGTATTTTTCCAGCTGGTCATTGGTACGTAATGCAACAGGGACGTTGGTGTTGCTACACAAAAATAAAGCAGCCAGTGCAAATAAGAACGAGTTCATTTTCGTGTAGGCTCCATGGGAAAAGATTTTTTTTAAATGTATTATAGAGTTTGCGGTACACCAGCACCTCCCCCACCCCACCCCACCCCGTGGTCAAAGTCTAGTTACGCCCCTGGGACCAGGGATCAGTAGTTATATACCAACAAAAAATCAAGGAAAATTGATCCAACGTTGACTGATGATTCCCCCCTCACTTTAAGCCTCTTGTCTAGTAGCATAGCAAGGACATCTGGGCCCGGCGCAGCCATACAATAGGGCCTTTACTTGGTTTCAGCCTCCGCTCCTCCAGGTGCGTTAGTAGACTGTGAGAGGGGAGATGTATCATGAACCGTCGAACTCAAAATATCCCATTTGAAGAAAAAAAAATGCCTTCTGATCTGAAAAGCCTACAAAATTGGCCAAAATTGTTCAGATTTTCCAATAAACTTTGACTGAGGATTGGTGGGGGGGGGGGGGGATAAAATTCCTCGCAACTCCTTCTGTTACGCCACTTCACTAGAACCGCAAATTAGTATACGTGATTTTTGGGGAGGAGTGTCACTGGTCACACCAATCAGTGGTGGCGGAACCGTATGCTTTGGGGCTCGGCCCTTAACGAAAAAATATGTGTGTGTGTGTGTGTAGGGGGATAGGGAAGGGGGCTTAAGCTTAGCTGACAAAAGTGTGTTCTAAAATGTATACAATTTAATATATTTTGAGGTATCACCATATCAAAACAAATTTGCTGGTTGAAGCAAGTTGACTGCGTTTTCAGACATGATTGTAAGCCTGAGGAATGCCAAAATCACAGAGCTTCCAGGGGAATTTTTCCCTGTCCCCCACTTTTGCCTTTCGATCCACAAGTACCTCCGCGACTCCACCCCCGCCCATCCCCCACCCCTCTCCATATTTTAAACGCTCTGTCGCCCTTGTTAATTAATTAGTTCAGGGGCCAAAAAAGTCCATGTTATATGACGGAGGAGATTCAATAGAAACAAAAATGGCAAAAAAAGAGTTGAAAAATCTTCGTTAAGGAGATATGTAAGTTTAAAATTTGTTGTCTTTTGTGTAGACACGATTGAAAATTAGACTGTATTTATTAAATCAGACTGTATTTCTAATGCCTATTTATATCTCATTTCATTTTTGATATTCGTAAATAGTGGATAATTTGTCCAGGTTCCTCATGACATTAAACGGTCAATAACTCCAAGATTATACCAGAGAAACCTAAAACACGACCCCGGAATATCACGTATCATTAAGACATGAATATGCATTCGCTACTGTTTTCAAACACATTTCGCGACGAAGTATCTTTTCCGAGCATACAAATTGCGAACATATCTTTTGCAAACATTAAGACTGCGAACATTACCGAACTTATTTGTTCCGAACAAGTATGTTTCAAACATTTATAATTGTGAACATATTTTTCCGAGCATAAAAGTTTTCCGAACATATATTATGCGACCATAATTGTTTCCTCGGACGTTAGTTTTGCGAGCACATTAGTTTCCCTAACTTATATTCTGCGACCACATTGTTTCCAAACATATGTTTTGCGAACATATTTGGTGGTCCTTTTGGCGTTCCATAGTAAATATGACATATCAAAAAATAAGATAATCCTGGAGACGTGATCTAGCGTAGATTTTTGTTTTCTCTGACTTTGGAATAGTCTTTGCAAATATTTTCAAAATATACAGATACTAATCGGTATTTAACACCTTAATGCCAAAATATGGAAGTGTTGCGCATACTTTCAAATCTTGCTGTAGGTGATTATGTTTATACATTTTGCAGACGGCCAATAAATCCCCACTGTACTTGTTTGGTCAATAATATTCTTCCAGTATATGATTGGGTCTATTATGGACACGTGAATTTCAGCCGTGGGGCATTATTTACATTTGTTTTCTTTGAATTTCCGATTCAGTTTTTGAAATGTATATTAGGGGTTTGGTCATTCCCTTCTTTTTGATGTAAGGAAGACGCGTCACTTTCAAATACGATTAACCTGCAAATGGGTTACTTGCAGACTATTGTAAGTCATAGTAGGAAACATAAGGATCAGTAAATTAAAACAAATAGATCTATTGCATTTATGGTGTGTGGAGTTCACTCAGCTGAAATAATGAATTCCAGTTTCGGATGGAGAGTTAACCTGCGATGGACTGGTATCCCATCCAGTGGAAGTCAAGTACCCTCGTCCGCTTAGCATCATGGAAACCGGCTCTATAGGTCCCCTAGACGGCTTGATGGAGTTAACTATTTGGGGGGGTGTATTTGTACGACTAACCTTCCAACAAGTTTGGGTTACCATTTGTTTGTGATATGAAGAAAAATACACACACCTAATAGTAATCAGGGAGTATCAAACAATAATGTATATGAACATTTAAATGTACTGCGGGTTCATCTCCTATTTTTGCTTTATATAGCCTCTAATATTATCAAAACTTTGGTTTGAGGTTAAATTAACCAGGCGTGTATGTATGGTCATCTCTCGCAATGAAGTTTTAATTTTTTTCTATTGAACAATCTTTGTTTCGTGTTTCTTATATGTGAAAGTTGTTAATAGAGACATGCACAATCCGATTTCGATATTTACTTTTTGACACATTGGATGAAAATTACACTGATAAATAATTATTCATATATTCCATCACAGCAATTAAGTTTTCTGACCTTTCAAAGCGAGCGACTTGTTATGGTGTAGAGTAAAATTTATCGGTGACGAACCACTCTAAATCTTTTCAGCATAAATCAAGCTTCTTCAAACAGAAATGATAAGATACAATCGAGTAATATATAGCATTTCCCAGTCTAACTTATTTAAATTAACGAATCATCAACGTATTACAAAGAATATTATAATTTGGTTTAAAGAATGGAGGTGACGTCTTTGATGTATACACACAACTTGAGGAAGAAGCCCATGAATTTTGACAACAGGGTATTAATTATAAATAACGAGACGCAAAATCTCCTGCAAACAATCATTATCTTAAATCTTCTTTGCCGCGTTAGGAAGAATCTAGCTTTCTATAAAAAAATGACTTTAATTTATATGATTGTGCAAACGAAAATGGAGAAAATATGTTGGATAAAATTGAGGAGAATGGAAGAGAAAACACATATGGGGAAGAGGGCGCACTAATATGAAATAAATCTTTGTTATAAAATGTTAAGTTAAAAATATTATATATCAGTCCGACAGCATGCCTATTAATGGGAACATAAATGTTTTTGAAAATGGGAACATTTTGCTACATGGAAGCTGATATTTTGTGAGATTTTCCATGACCCTTTGATATCCATCCTAACAATAAAGCCTGATGCAATGCTACATATTTTAAATTTGAAATACGTCTGGGAAAACTATCTTTGCTAGGGGAGACTTAAAACTCATGAAAATGCCTTAATTAGGCCTTCTGTCATGGATAAAACTTTTTCACTCCCATTTGATATGTTCATAACGCCGTTTTCAAAATATTAGAAATAATAAACAATAGAGCTAGGATTTTAGGCTGGAAACGGCCATTTTGAAGATTCAAATATTTTCCAACACAATGATTTTTGATATTTCGAGTACATCATTTAGAAACCATGACATTTTATCGCAATATCTGACAGTCTGAACAATATGGCTGCATGACTTTAATATTCCTTGTGTATTCCCGGACTGTCTGACTGTACATACTTCCTGCTTGATAAAATGTTGCAATTTTTCATCCAAAGCCATCTTTGTTTTAAAAGAATATTTAGATTCTAGAAAATTCGTTGATGTATAAAAAGAATTAGAATAAAACCATTGAAATACTTAATGACATTTACGAATATTATTGTCCCCACAAATTCCCGAAGCACCTTACTTACAAGTGCAACTTTGTAGGAAGTTGAGTAAAAGACTGCTGAGCGATTAAGATAAAAACAGTTATGTTATCGACATGATTTGTTACTGATTAATCAACTTTCTATTAGGGCAAAATGAGACGCGTGGGTAAAACGCAACAACTTTCCCTATGAGATAAATAAAACGGCTGAAAAGCAACATTTAGCAACAAGTCTTGCGCAATGATGCAGACACATATGCAAACAAGTTTTTCGTTGATTTTGGTCTTCAAAAACTTTTCCGCTATCTTAAAAATCCTTATTAATCGATCATCATCTCGTCCAGTTTATAGCATTGGAAGGTGAGTCGTTATGACAGCTTGTCAGTTTATGATGAAAAATGCATAAAAGGATTTCGATGAATTATTGGATGGAAGTTAGAATGACTAGGGAACACTTAGCAGGTTATTTGCACTAACAGTGTTATTGAGTTCGCATACTAAAAGCTGTGTACTATGGGAGTTAAGAAAACACAGTGGGGCAATATGCGACAGCAAAGGTCTAAGCCTCATCAGTGTATAATGTCAGTATATGCAAGTTTAAGACTAAAGTTAACTTAAGTATACAGCAGTTGTGTCAATCACATTATGAATTAATGAAATATTGCATTGATTTGTGAAAAATAGGGTAGGCTCAGCCGTAGCGTGGCCAGGGGGTGGTATGAGTGGTATGTAACCCCACTTTTCTCTTAATCTTTTATTTTTATTTTTCAGAATGGTTAAACCCTGAACTGTCTTCAAATTTTTCTTTTTAAAGACATTTTGCAAGAATTAGTAGGCTAAATTTGAACAGTTTGTCTATGGAAGGGGTTTAACTTTAATAGGAGTTTAATCATTCATTTATTTTACGCTAGGCCTAGGCAACAGTACCCCCTTACTTTTATACATTTGGTCATCTTACCCCTCACTTATTTTGATCTGGCCACGCCCCTACTAGGCTGTCTGAAACTAGTGAGAATCCATTTGACCCATGGGCCAATGGCCAGTGGTTTCGTAGGGGGTTAGGGGCAGCTAGGGTCGTTAATACCTCCTTGACGGTTCCGCCGCCCCTCCTGTATAATCCAATGGTGTTGTTTGTAATCACTGGAATCATTAAATGGGGAATAACTGATTGAGGGATAGGGATTTGTCAGCTTGTGAAGAAGAAAATACAATCACCATATATCTGTATCATTTTGCCACAAGACTGTGGGGAAAAAATGAGACATCGGATTTTTTTTCTCTCTTTGTAACAAGAAATCATCCAATCAGTTCTGCAAGTTATCATTGTGTTTTATATCTATTCATGTGTGTTCACATGACTTGTCCTTCTCCTTAGAAATTTGTTCTTTATCTTGATTAAAATAACCACACAATAAGGACTTTCATCCATTGCTAATATGATACTCAGCACCAACTTCCACAACAACTAAGGTTTATAGATAAAAGAAATGAATAGGAAAAATTTGACCCGACCTACTTATTTATCAGGCCGGGTCTGACTGTTTGAAACTTTAAGGAGAGAACAACTAATGATTACCTGAATTTATCAGGAAATTATCCATAAGCCTTAGCAAAGGTATTTCAGGTTGAGTCCTTAAGTGTCTCACATTGCCCCACGCTACCCTATCAAACTGCCAGAGAATCTGTTACATATGTTTAATTCATCAGTATGCTCAGTCATCACAAGTTGGAATATGTTGAAAATTCATCAAATTTTAATCAGCTATAAATTGGAAATTAACAGATCTCTTTCCGAAATACAAAGACTGTTCCAATTGAAATTGAAAACCTTTAGTTACAAGCTTTGCAACTAAATATGAAATTACAGATAAATTTAAATGTAATTAGAATAGTAATCAAACTATCACATTGATAGCTCTTAGCAAAATTAAGAATGAAAATAAAACGGTTTAGTATTATTTAAAATAAATCCGAGGAGCCAACTTTAAGACCAAAATTCCTAAAGATATTTTCTAAACAATATAGTTTCTGAAATATGGCTGATTTTTTTTCTCTTACATATTTAGATTAATTATCATAACATATCGTAATGATGTATCATAACCTGCCAATTAGGAGTTATTAAAGAGGGAGACTCGCCTCAAAAAATACAGCCAATTGAACCGTATTTTGGATGACGTCACTATCCGGTTACGGAACGCACAAGATCTCTGTCTGTTTGTACATGTGCAAAGCGTATTCAAAGCGTTGTCTGTGTGTGTGAAGATTCAATCATAGTTCCTAACGTTATTACTATACCGTTTACAGGAAGCTTCTTTTTTTAACGTATTTGTCACAAAGAAAAAAGTGAAAGATTAGTAAGGTAGGTAGGTAGGTAGGTAGGTAGGTAGGTAGGTAGGTAAGTAGGTAATGAAATAAAGGTCTAGGTAGGTAGGTAATTAACTAAGGGTCTTTGTAGGTAGTTAGGTAAGGAAATAAGGGTCTAGGTAGGTAGGTGATGAAATAAGGGTCTAGGTAGGTAGGTGATGAAATAAGGGTCTAGGTAGGTAGGTGGGTAATGAAATTAGGGTCCAGGTAGGTAGGTAGGTAATGAAATAAGGGTCTTTGTAGGTAGGTAGATAAGTAATGAAATAAGGGTCTAGGTAGGTAGGTAGATAGGTAATGAAATAAGGGTCTAGGTAGGTAGGTGATGAAATAGAGTCTAGGTAGGTAGATAGGTAGGTAATTAAATAAAGGTCTAGGCAGTTAGGTAGATAGGTTGTAATGAAATAAGGGTCTAGGTAGTTAGGTAGGTAATGAAATAAGGCCGGGTCTAGGTAGGTAGGTAGGTAGGTAGGTAGGTAGGTAGGTAGGTAGGTAGGTAGGTAGGTAATGAAATAAGGGTCTATGTAGGTAAGTAGTGAAATAAGGGTCTAGGTAGGTAGGTAGGTAGGTGGGTAGGTAGGTAGGTAATGAAATAAGGATCTAGGTAGGTAAGTAGGTAATGAAATAAGGGTCTAGGTAGGTAGGTAATGAAATAAGGGTCTAGGTATGCAGGCAGGTAGGCAGGTAATGAAACAAGGGTCAGGCAGGCAGGCAGGTGGGCAGGCAGGCAGGCAGGTGGGCAGGCAGGCAGGCAGGCAGGCAGGCAGGCAGGCAGGCAGGCAGGTAATGAAACAAGGGTCAGGCAGGTAGGTAATGAAACAAGGGTCTAGGTAGGTAGGTAATGAAATAAGGGTCTAGGTAGGTAGGTAATGAAATAAGGGTTTAGGTAGGTAGGTAGGTAATGAAATAAGAGTCTAGGTAGGTAGGTAATGAAATAAGGGTCTTTGTAGGTAGGTAGATAGGTAATGAAATAAGGGTCTAGGTAGGTAGGTAGATAGGTAATGAAATAAGGGTCTAGGTAGGTAGGTGATGAAATAGAGTCTAGGTAGGTAGATAGGTAGGTAATTAGATAAGGGTCTAGGTAGATAGGTAGTAATGAAATAAGGGTTTAGGTAGTTAGGTAGGTAATGAAATAAGGCCGGGTCTAGGTAGGTAGGTAATGAAATAAGCGTCTATGTAGGTAGGTAATGAAATAAGGGTCTAGGTAGGTAGGTAGGTAATGAAATAAGGGTCTAGGTAGGTAATGAAATAAGGGTCTAGGTAGGTAGGTAATGAAATAAGGGTCTAGGTAGGTAGGTAGGTAGGTAGGTAGGTATGAAATAAGGGTCTAGGTAGGTAGGTAATAAGATAAGGGTCTAGGTAGGTAGGTAGGTAGGTAATGAAATAAGGGTCTAGGTAGGTAGGTAATAAAATAAGGGTCTAGGTAGGTAGGTAATAAAATAAGGGTCTAGGTAGGTAGGTGGGTTGGTGGGTGGGTGGGTGAGCTGGGTGAGGGGGGGGGTGAGTTGGGTGGATATATATATATATATATATATATATATATATATATATATAAATATATATATATATGTATATATATATATATATATGTATATATATATATATATATATATATATATATATATATATATGTATATATATATATATATATATATATATATATATATATATATATATATATATATATATATATATATATATATATATATATATATATATATATATATATATATATATATATACATATATACACAATGACTTGTTTTATAGTGTATCCGATGAATTTGCCAATATGGAAAGTGGAGCAACACCGGATTAAAACCCTCCTCTTTTCGAGAAGTGTTCAGAGAACCAGGCAGGGGGTGTAACTCCTACCATACGGTCCGACAGCTTTACGTCCCCTCTGAAAGACTGTCAGCGCCACCCAACCATTGGCCACTTTTACAAAAATCGGGTGGGGAGAAGGTGTGATGCAGAAGACAAACCTCTGCGCTTGATGTCAGCGTATTTCGTTGTGCATATCTGTGGAAAAATCGCTGATAAAATCGCCGTCGGACTGGAACCTGGGACCTCAGCTACCTTTTCTCCCTATGACAATTTCGCCTGTTTAAAAACGTTGATCTGAAAAAAAATTAATCAACATATGAATCTCAGAAGCCTAATTAGTTAAAGGAAATCTTATGAGCGTTTAATGAACATTTTATTTTTGCCGGTCCCACCCGGAAGTGACCATTGTTAAAAACTTGGAGGAGTCTTAGATATTTTCTTCGAAATAATTTATTCATATTCTAATGACGGATTAGTTCATTGACCTGGCATGATGATCCTTTTTAAAATGGGACAGTAGAAATAAAGGAAATTGTAAATGTAGTAGCAAATACTTTATGCCTTAAAGGTCTAGCTGATTCGTGCAGATAACATACCATAAAACCGCAAAATCTTTAACAGGTTTTACATATAAATATATTATTTAAATATTATTTCGATACTTTCTTACCATTTCTTTTGTTTCATTGTCGTGTTTAATAAAATACTAATCTAATGTCTTAGCTACACGAATACACTTTTCATGTACATGGTAGTACTGGTAACCTTAAGTATGAATGTTCATATCAACCGTAATAATTTTTAATGAATACTTGATTCATTTCCTGACGATAATTAACGTCTCTGAGTTACGAAATAAGCCACACCCACCATAGCAACGCGTCATTAGGTGGGACAAACAAACCTTAAATCCGCAATCATGCATTACCAATGCTTTGACATTTAGATGTTCTCCTGCTGCAAGCTTAGGTCCATTTATGTAACTTCTCCTGCAGGATCTTTAGAGTTTTTTAGCAAAACGGATAAACAAAATTCAGTTTGCTAACTGTTCTGTGTAACAACAATCAGATTTACAAAGCCCGCAGCGGGCCGGTAAGGTCAATTAGTCTTGTGTGTGCAGAAATGTATTTTGTGCAGTAAATTGCATTGACTACATGAGCGCCCGCCGTTAACTAACTGTACTGTACCAGTACCACGTAGGATGTTTACCCTCTTAGTTACGCAGATTTTGTTGCTAATCAAATTCAAGCGGTGATTGGTTAAAAAAAGATGTAAATTATCTAACTCAGACAGGTTAATTGTGATAAAGGAAATAAATACATTCAGAAGTGAATGCCTTCCTGTTCTTAAGTTTTCCCTATGGATCACGAGAAAACTGCGATGTTAGCGATCACACATCTGCCGGACCGAATATAGGGGCCTACATGTGTCTCTTATGACCGTTGCAAAATCTTAGTTTGACCACACTTAAATTGAGAAGAGTGCGTGGCGATATAATTCAGGTTTTGAAATACCTATCTGGTAGTAATGCTTTGACTTCCTGTTATTTCTTGCATGTTTCGGCTAATGCTCATGTAACACGTGGTAACAGCTTGACGTTGACCGAAGAGTTCTCACGAATAGACATTCGCGTATTAGCTTTTCGCAAAGAGTGGAATGGTTTGCCCGAGTGGGTAATTAGTTCCAATTCTGTTCACAATTTCAAAGTCAACATTGATAAGTTCTTTACTAATTCTGGGTGTTTGATGTTTTTAATGTTTTTTTTTTTATGGTGATGGTGTTAGTTTGGGATTTTCATGAGTTAACTAATTCTTCGTAGCCCGTCATCTTGTTATGTTATGTTGTTATGTTTTCAATGACATCACTAATTTATCGCAATCAATGAGGATTATCGAAAACCGGAAATGACGTTACCAGCACGGCGGCGTTCACTTCTAAATCCATTTATAGAACTATACTTTTTCTTTAAAAATAAGTACTCTGTTATTTCAAAATTCCCATTTCAAATATATGCCTTTATTTTCACAGATAAATTTAAACACCTAATTGTTACACGGAAAATTAAACATCATTAAAGACCCTCTGTTGAAGAAAATTTCTCAACAATCAGAACAAGTTTGCCTTCATGTGAACATATGCTTGTGAGTAGAAAACACATTACGCATAAGACAAACTATACAATTGTTTACTTTCTAAATAAATACTATCTTAGTCTAAAACAAGTGAAAAGCTAAGTATTAATATAAATATGGTGATAGTGGTGGAATCATCTCTGCAGCTAGCGTGGAACTCAATTGAGCGCAGTGAGGCTTTCAACGTGTTTTTTTTTTCTTTTGTTATTTTAATAGCATAATGAAACATTTGTTAGAACTACCCAATGGCCAAATTCATCTGTTTATCTTAACAACTATTGCGTAACATATATCTAATGATAACAGAAATTTCATAAATTTTAGTTCATGCAAAATAGGTTAAATCAAATAATCAGGTTGATCTCATTGACCATTTTATGAGACAGAAATTTGAATTTATCATAGAAAAAAATAAAAAATAATATTTCAGGTTTATATTCGCATTCCTCTTAAATTGTCCCAGCTCTCTTAGCGCGTCCCATTTCAAATTTAATGAGTAGAATGAGACTTTAGTCATTACTTCCAGCAGTCCAAATTTAATGACGTGTTAATGATTAATAATTTAGAGAACATGACGTTTAATATAATTCATCAAATAAAGAAATATATATAAATCCTGTTATATATGAGGTCATAAATGCTATATAAAATTTATAAGACAGTATTCATACACCATTTTCTGTTCTAAATCAATATATGGGCGGTTTCTGAGAAATCATTTATTTATATCTATATATAAATATATATATCAAATTGTATTTAAAAATTAATGTTATATATATATATATATATATATATATATATATACATATATATATATATATATATATATATATATATATATATATATATATATATATATATATATATATATATATATATATATATATATATATATATATATATATATATATATATATATATATATATATATATATATATATATATATATATATATATATATATATATATATATATATATATATATATATATATATATACATATGCTATTTCCATGTTAGATTGTTTCAAGTGCATAAAAAAATATTTATAAAATTAAATGAAAAACGAAAAAAGTACATTTTTTGCTTTGTTAAGAAATTCACCTATTGTAAAAATGGACTAAACCAAATACTCAAGTACGTGCATTACCGGGATTCAATGCACGTGTCATGGCGATGCAAATACTGCAAGGAAATTTTATATAATAAGATAAGGACTATAGCACCACGCTTGTTACATTTACCAAAGCAATGTAAAATTTATATTCTGACTACATTTAACAGAATAATACTTTTGTATTGTATCTCATGCCAGATTCTAACGGTGATAGGTCTTCTATTATCTTTCAAAATACATAAAGTCCTGGGAAGAGAAAAAAAAAAGAAGGACAAAGATAGTTATCATTATTTGTTTAAATCAAATATCAGCTGTTAACCTATAAAAGTAATGCATAAACAGTAGATTTATTCACGCCTATGTTATGTCATGTAAGTTTCTGATTAATACTATGTTGCATCATTCGGCATAGTGGTTCAATGTATAGAGGCACTCTACGAAAAAGCGAGGGCATTATTTTTGCGAACTTCAACAAAATAAAATATCATCTTTCATTTCTTTTTTTCCTGGTATCAGATGTGTTCACTCTTCACATGCATAGGAGAAATTTTAACGCAAAAACATATCAAATTGAATAACATTGATGATGATGAGTACCGTTGTGTGCAAGAAGAGATGTCGCTTATTATAGGAATCTATAAGCACAAAACACCTTTAGGGAGGAGGAGAAATACTGTATGATATTTAGAATTGATGTCATATTTTAAAACAATTTCTACACGTGTAAACTTCATCGTAATTTTGTCATATCTTATCATACATAAAAAGGTATATCGAGAGATACAATCTTTTTCGAATCAAAAAATTACAAATCTGATCAGATTATTCGCAAAAAAACGATCATGCCATTATCCGATCATGCCGACATCTACGGCATTGATAACTTGCAACGCCCTCACTCAATATTTCTTAAATAGTGCACACGCTGCGTCACCCTTTAAATAAACTCCGTCCGTCCGTACGTATACAATGTATGTATAATTGCACACTATATGTATGGAGTGTGGAGGCAGTGGTGCGTGAATTTTCGGTGTCCTTCAGCTGTTCAAGCTTCCACGATGAGGAAAATCAGGACATCGCTGATGTAAGAGCGCGAATCTTTCATGTTACGAAAATCTGGATGTGAATAATGACAATAACCTCGGTACACTGATATATCAATAAAAAAAGAATCCATCGGTTAGAGCAAGCAATATTTAAAACTTACGATTAAAAAGCAAGCACCAAGAAGTACAGCCTTAAGGCTAACATCCAGATTCATGGGAACTATAAAGAAGGAAATAACACTTTAAACCACTAAGATTAGCAGCAAACATTTCTGTTAATAATCAAGATATCAATTATAACATACGGCTGTTTACAGTGATCCATGCCACAACGTCTCAAGCATATGATACAACTGTAAGAGATGAAATGTTATTATTTCCATAACATGAATGCTTTAAGCATATCTCCCCTTTTATCTCTCGGTGTCTATTTTTACACATGTGTACTTATTTACATGATGTTGTGGGCGTCATCAACGAAATTTACCCATGAATGTGTCGGAGATCTATGAAGAGGGAGGGGAGGTAGATGTTCCAACAGTTCACCAAATGTAAGACTTCTATAACTTGTTAACTTTTGAATGTATTTTTTTCTTCTCCATATTCAGCTTTTTATGAATTATACAATATAAGTCACTGTATATAAATGTACATAATAGTAACATGCTTATGCAAAGGAAACTGATAAGTTAGTCATCGTATCATACACTATCACAAATGTTGATCTTGAAATTCTGAAAATGAGAAAACATCCAATGCTTCATTTACCTGTTGACGTCACGAATTCGGTATGATCAAGGAATTAAAAGATTATCTTCTAACTCCATGGTATGATATACGTAGATAGCAATTCTAACAATTAATATCAATGATTTTACCTGGGGTAATGTCACAGCCACCCCATGGGTAAAATGTTTATTTAAATCTTTTCAAGCGCAATAGATCTTATTTGCAAAATATCGAACTCTAAATTGCTTACGCCAAGTGTTACCTCTAAATACCTAAGAACATAAATAGTGATGAACTCAATAAAAGACTTCACACACATTTCTTGACAATTTCGCAAGATTTACTTACATTTTATTACAAAATTGTCAGCATCTAAGAAAAGTTCTGTGGCGACACCTGCCCATTGTTTGGAAATCATTCCTATCTCTCTTGTTAGATCTTTCGACAAAAGCTGAATGATATAACAAACCATGCATTTATTAAACGTTGTTGCTATCACTTCATAGTGAGCATTACTATTTAGTTAAAAATCTTAATTAGATTAAACAATGGGAAATAATTGTTGAAGGAGTCTCAAAACTTTTATAAATAAAATGTGTCCTTTCAATTTTGTTTTTGTTTTAACAATTTTTGTCGGCAATGCATTCAGTTTAACTCTCTTTACTGATTATTTTTGCAACCATACAAGATTACAGACTTAACAAGAGAGTAAACAGTTATTTTTGTAAATATTGAGAATGTGCTTGAGTCCAATATCTTATTTAACTTCATAAATGCTACTCTTGCTTTGAGATTCTGTTTTGGATATCTTCCTCACCACCACCTTGTAAACTTACTGTTGCACCAAGGTATCTGAACTTATTTACTTCATTTATTTGTTAGTCATCGATATAAACTTTGTTTGAACATTTGCTGTTAACTTTCATGAGCTCTGTCTTCCCAGTTTGTGCAGCATACTGATTGAGCCTGGTCACTTTGGTTTGCATGTGTTGATATGTAGATGAAAGTAGAGCAATATCATCACCAGATCGATATTACAGATACAATTTGCATCCTATATCCAGAAAAGCATTGCTTATTCGATTTCAAGTAAATGATGTTATCAATGGATTTAAAGGTACAATTTATATCTCAGGAAAATATTCAAATTAAATCGTAAACTGCTTTCCCAGGCTATTCTTCTTAGTCCGATTTCAGAATACGGGTCACCATTAATTTAATGGAAAGATATCGTCCCAATAAATGCATTCAGAAATGAACGCCGCCATGTTGATAACGTCACTTCCGGTTTTCAATTCCTCCATTGATCGCGAGAAATCTGCGATGTTATCGATCACACATCCGCAGAACCGCACACAGGGGCCTCTAGTTGTTATCGATAACATCACAGAATTCTCGCAATCAATAAGGAAAATTTAAAACCGGAAGTGACGTTACCATCTCGGCGGCGTTCGCTTCTAAATGTTTTTATGGGACGACACCTTTCCTTTAAAATGGATGTTTTTTTGTTGTTGATATGGCAGACAGCACTTTGTAACATTTTCCTAAATGCTGTACATCTTTAAAATAGATTAATGTTGCATGTAAAAAATGGAATGTATTAATAAACCCGCCAACACACATATTGTCTTCCCTTGGACGGCAATATTTTGTTAGTAGCATTATGTTAGATTTATCAGCTGTATACAAAGAAATCAATGAAAAGTGGATGCCATTGCTGATTTTGCATTTCATGGCTAAAAGGTTAATGAGATCAACCTGATAATTTTATTTAATCTATTTTGCATCAATTAAAATTTATATTTGAAGAAATATATTTGTCAAATTTGTGTGATTTTGCATATAGGAGATATAGCACTTTCTAGTATTTTTGTTAATTTATATAGCAATACAGCTTTTTCCGTCTGTATGAAAATAGGTCATGGGTCATTACGATTATCTTACATTTGTGCATGTGCTTACCAATTCACATTTGAATCATTAATAGGATACCTTTTTCGACGTTAAACTTCATGTAAGGTCAAATTGTTTATTCAGTCATTCAATCATACTTAAAATTCATTTCATTTCTGTGAAAACAAATTTTCAAAAATTTGAATTTGAATTTTGCGCGTTTCTTTAGATTAGGAAACTTATTCACGAATCTGTTTTATTAATGAGAATATTAAGTGGCTTATTGTTAGTGGCTGAAAAAAAAAACTTTGTAAGAAATATCAGGAACATTTAAAATGAATAATATGTAATACACAACACATTAATGTAATTTTATCCAAATAAGTGCATCAAAGTTATCCATTCCCTAGTTTTTTGAGCAAGCTTCTTCAGAACGCTTAACATACAATTTACATTCCTGTGGTAACGCAGATGAAAGGGATTCTTTGTCATGTTTATGTGATTTTATACGTAGCATATTTTTTTTTTTTATTCAACCCCAAATATCTAACATGATATTTAAGTCGATACCCACAAACAGCTCTTTCGAGCATAATGCATTATATGTTACATATACTGCATATTCATCACTTTCTCTGTGCTAAACTTTTCCAAGGTCACTTAAAATAAAATTGCTGAAAAGTTAATTCTTTACTCGGGCCACGAAGGTCCATCAGGCTGGTGTTATATCTCCGGGTTCCTTGACGTAATGAAAGAACATAACTCCCCTGGACAGGACGTCAGTCCATCATTGGTTAACTCCCCATCAGTGCTAATACTCGTTTTACAGCTGAGTGGACTAGAACAAATGTCTTTCTCAAGGACACAATGCAGCGCTCGCGACGGGATTCGAACCCAGATAACTTTCGCATACGAGTCCTTAACCACTGATCACCTCCCAATGGTACATAAACATTATCATGTACTTAGTTATGAATACATTTCTACAAATTCATTTCGCTGTTGTCTTATTGCTCTATACAAAGTACAAGTTTCTGATAATATAAAATTTTGCTACTAACATAAATCCCTCCCTCGAAAGAGTTTCCCACTATACTTACAGAGAACCTAACGTCAGCCCTGCATCGGCATTGGCAACAAGGTCCTCTAATTTTCAAAACAACTTCATCAGTTGAATCAAGGATATCGAAGTGCGGGTAGAAGATGGACCATCTAGGTTTAAAAATACAGATCTTTTAGAGTATTGTTCTCAAAATTTATATTGCATTTTAGATTTAGATCAAAAATCTTCTAATTTGTTTATTTCCAAGAAGGGTATGTCTAAATAGCATGTCTAAATAGCATGTCTAAATAGTATGTCTAAATAGCATGTCTAAATAACATGTCTAAATAGTCATTGCATATTATCTTAGGCGAAAGAGGGAAATGATATTTAAACAATGCTAGAAACAGCATTTAAAGGGGCAAAATCGTCATATGGACACAATATTTAGAATTTCATTCGAATTGTTTGATTGGTTGAAAATTCAACCAATTGCTGCACTATTCGTTCTCTCATTTTCAGGTACAGATTTATTAAAATCATATGTAATCTGGTAATAGCCCAGTTGTTGAATGCAATGGATTTCGGATTTGTTTCTAACCAACAATCGTGACTTCTTGCCTCGGTAGAATCATTTATTTCGATTTTTACTTTTATTTTCGTCTTTTTTCTCAGTACTTTCCGTCTCGTGACTACTATTACAGTATTATAATACTAATATTTCACTTTCGCTTTTTCTTTCTGACAAATACGTTGAAAACCAAAGTTTCTCGTCACAGTAACGTAATGCACTGTGCATGAACATGACCTGACATCAATCTTTTGAAATAAGCTATTTGCAACTCTTAATTTTCAGATAACTGGAATTTGTAAAACTTTAAACCGAAAAAGATAAATACACAAAGTAAAGAGAGACAAAATAGTCTATCGATAAAAATGTTTATCAAAATGTAGAGAATACAGATCATTTTCTATGGGAAAAAGCTGTTTAAAGATCAATCTCAAGTTAGGTGTCTTTATGATAACAAGCATTTGATCTTTTAATCGAAATATGATTTGGAAACTCCCAATAGAAGTATTCCACGTGACTTCACACGCTTTTACGCACGGTAACTTGCCATCTTGAAGGGCAGTGTTTTGTGAATTTCTGTTGTTTGCTCCTATATGTTTATCGTGTATTTCGAAAAACACTAACCTTGTTTTCTTTACAATCAGTCAAATAATTTTACTTTTGGTTATTTTTAACAAAATCTACAGCTATCCTGTATAATTTTTGTGTGATGAAATGAAAATACGTTTTTCCTCTTGTTTTTATCATGAAAATAAAAAAATGTTTTTTCCTATTAGGGTGTTTCAGCTGACATCATGAGGTCACGTGACTTTGTTTACATCGCCATTTTGTCGGGCGAGAACGATAGTCTGCTGTACACTTATTTAGACTTACAAACGCTAGCATGTTGTTGTATAAGAAATTTTTGTAAGATAATTATGCCAGACTCTTGCTATGCTCGTTGGTTGCACTAATAGACGTGGGCCGGGAAATAAAAAGACGTTTTCTCGATTTCCATCTGATCCTGATCGACGTTCGAATTGGGGTTCTGCTGTACAACGCAACGTCTTTCAATCTTCGGTATAGGATTTGCAGTGAGCACTTTATGCCAGGTATGTAGGCTTTGTCTGCGTATGACGATCAATCATATTGCGTTCACGTAAAAGTTATTCTTCGTATACCCGGTAAATATACAAAACTTTAGGAAAATATGAAGTAAAATTGCCGCCGTGAACAAAAACATAAAAATCGCTGAACTGGTAGGTAGGTTAGCAGGCCATATGTTTGTTGTACGTGTGATGTGACTGAGCTGTGTGAAACGGCTTTCCCGTCAAAACTTGGCTTCCAGGTGAGTTAGAGTCACGTGATGAAATCCCTCTATACATCTGCGTATTAATTTGCAATGATTTGCTCTTTAAAACAAAATAGTGACATCATCGTGAAATACCTCTTTATTCATCAGATGACCATCACTTACGTTTGCTTGACACATCCAAGATATTGGCCACCTCTGCCGTATATCCTGAATTCTTGTAGAAAGCACGGGCAGAAGCATCCATCACAACGACAAGGACGCTCAAAACGTAGCACTTCTTGCTCGAAGTTGTTCTTCATCATCATTGTTAGACACCGAAGAGACCCAAGGCAGTTTCGAGTACAACAGTCTGTCTCTAAATAGGATGAAAAAGCCATCACATAGTTAGTTATATTACATATCTACAACCAGGATCTACAAGCGGGATAACCTAGAATTACCTGCATTAAACCTTGAGATAGGTGACCGGTGTTAATGAGAGGATAAGAAATTTTATAAAGCAAAAGAAAATTCAAGTTGTTCTTATTCAATATCGCAAAAAATTACTAGGATAATATGTCGGACCCACCAATGGAGCATGAATAATTAGATAATACATTTCACGTGCAAAGTATATTGTTTGATACAATAAGCGCCCACTTAACATTGTTTGACTGATAACATATCTCAACATCATTAAATAAGGAATGCCGTGTATTATGTTCAGTTTCTTTGTTGAACGCTAGTTTGAATCCCTGTTGATATGCGGGTAATTTGAAGACTTAAAAACTCCGGTAGTGTTACATTTTGTACTTATTTTGCGTCTGACGCTCGATGGTGTATATTGTGGGGCAAGTATTTAGAACCAGTTTAGTATGTGCAATGAATAACATAATGTACGCGACTCCCAAGCATGGGCGCTTATTAGAAAACTTCAGGCCTAAAATGAATTAAGATTTTCGTTAACGGCCATGCGCTTATTATCTCAAATACGGTATTTCACATTTAACAATTTCGGATCCACAAAGTAAGAGATATTCTGTCTTTGCCATCGTCTCAAAATATAGTAGTATTAAATTAGTAGTATTAAATGTTAATAAGAGGTTATCCTTACCTTCTTCGGCAAAGAAAACCTGCTGACCCATGGTGTTGCAAATTTTGTATTTGTTTTTAAACTCACAACAGAGAAACACTGAAAAATAGAGAGCAGCATAATTCTTTAAGAAAAGCAGTAAAAAAAACTATTTCCAACAACAAGAAGTTGTATTGAATTATGAGTGGGTTGTTAAAGGCGGCAACAGGATTTACAACAATAGATTTGAGAATCGTTTAGATGCATTATGAAATGAAGATACTTCAATACTTCATTTCAATTTGGATTAGGTCTTATTGAAATGAATGGTGCCAGAGAAGATATTACCACTATTACTGTATCCATAGAACATATCAAAAATGCAGTGGTGTAGAAGCCGGGGAGGGGGGGTCAGCTTCTAACTATTTTTGAGGGGGTCTCAGCCTCTAGCTTTATTTAATAATCAGCCCCTAGCTTTATTTAATAATCGCACATTTCGAGCAGATTACGTATTGTTGCATGTCGATAACTTTAAGCATTGGGCAGAAGAACCCCTAGATCACAATTTAGCTCTACACCACTGGTATAACGTCATTTGGAAAATCACTTTCTCTGTAGGTAAGAAATTTATTTTAAAAAATATATTAAATGCGACATTTATGATACATATATAATATCGTCTCGTTGCACCTTTGGGAAGCGATTATATGCTTAGAATACTGTTGCTATATTTTATGAATTTTCGCTAAAAAAATTTTTTTGGGGTGTAACAAAATTTTACTTACATTCTGCCATTTCCCTTACTTGAAAAACTAAAAGTTGGTCGACTTGAGAAAGATATACCAAGTCATTTAAAATACCCAAAGCGGTATGTGATGTTGGAGGTAATCGTAATGGTTCATGAGTAACATTGTTCTTGTCTATTGTGTCAATTGTATCCCTCATTTCAAGTGATAATGTTTCGTCGTACGACATTTTCTCGAGTCTTCTGTTTTGGTTGTAACAACAACTAAATCAAATTTTGCACAAGCTGTGAATAAAATGAAAGTTTGTACTTTTATTATTACTGTTAGAAATTGTTCAAGATATACATTTTGTTCTCGTAGTATGATTTGAAAATAAAATCCAGGAGGCAATGGCGAAAGAGACATCTACAATTCAAAATTATATTATGAAGCAAACAAAGTATTCTGAATAAAATCAATCTTATTTTTGAAGTGAAGATTATTCGCAATTCTAGCAATATCAATTAAGTCCATGAATAGGTCATTGCCAAATGGTAACTTTCTGCATGAAAACTAGCCACAAGCTCTTTAGATACTCTATTTAAAATAAGTACATAACAAGAAAAGACAATACCAAGATAACAACTTACCATGTTCAGCATAAGGATCAACCACCTTTTCTATTCATTCATCCTATGAATTGAAACCGATGACTCGTTATGATCCAATCACCAGATAAAACCAGCCCAGTCGCTTTTTACACTTTAAAACCCACAAACTTCCAAAATGTCAAATCTGACTTTTAAGTATTATTGTGCCATTCAGTGCTTTAAACAAATAATAAATCTGTTTCTTTTTAAGATTACAGTGATCGATACTAATGGATCGTTTAGAAAATATGATAAATCAATCTAATGGTGTCTTCATAGTAGGCGTTGCTGTGTATACATGTACCTTTGCATTGGAAGGGGAAAGTCTAGAGTGTCAAAGAGGAATGGGTACGCGGCATTATTATCTATGCTCATTTCTCATGATCACATTTACTACATTTTCCTAACTGCATTTTATATTTTCAACAATGATCATCATTATCAGAATAGTTTTTTTTACAAATTTTGAATATTACATAGTAACCGCGAAACAATGGTTGACCGGAACCGGGGAGCAGTTCACTTTCTTATAGTACCCTACTCAGAGACAAAAAATGTCGTGTCAAAATATGGAAAAGTGCTCAACATTATGACTCTATCATGCTTCTAAAGCTTTCAGTTCTGTCTACTGTTTTTGAGTTTATAAGTTGCAAATTCTCACATGGGGCAGTCGGTAGTAAATAACTAACGGGCGTAACTTTCCCCACAACACATCTGAGGTGGTGAGTCTACTCGTTGATGTCAATTACTTGTAAATTTGCACATGACTGTGAATTTTCTATGAACAAATGGCGTTTATATTGACTTTTACACAAATTTGATTCTATATCAGACTACCTAACTGCTTAATACAAGTCCGCCTGTGGTTTGTCATCAAGTAAAGTAAGTACAAGAAAAACATCAAGTGAACAATTCGACTTGATATACCCTTTGATTTTGTATGCTTTCTTGCATCGAGTATTTAGAAAATGATTTTAAAGAACAATTATTACTTACATACAGTATTTGATAGTTCCTTTGCTTGGGCACAACATAATTACGTCTTTTCTTGTCGGCTCTTTAATGTTCAATTAATAAATTACACCAAAGCAACTGATGCCGGCTTAGTTAGTGCTCATATGCGTCTAAACATTACACCTAAATATTGGTGTTCTCATAGTTTGTGCCACTCTAAGCATCGCATCGTTACTATGTGGTTTTGTGACGTATCAAACTTTGACCCTGCATTGACGTGATATCAGCTCATGTCAGTTAATTGATAGATGATTCATATATGGTCAAAATGCACTTCACTGTATTTACTTTTTATATCTGGTTTTTGTTTTTGTCTGAGCTTTTAATGAACTTTTTTGCTATCGTTTGCAAACTGTCTTAAAACAGGCAACATATTTCGTGAAATATGAGAGGACGTAAGAAGTGTAACTAAAAGTGCTTGAAACACGCAGTTTATATTTATATTTGGGCATAAAATGGGTTTTTACTATTTTAGGGCCAATAAAAATGGATGCGAGAGCCTGCATATATTCCACTTGATTTCAATCGTTTTGACTTTATTGGACTTCGTCATTACCCCGTCATATGTAATCATACCAAACTTTTAAAATTACCAAAAACATATTCAACGTCTTACAAAGCTACAATGTTTAATTTCTTCGTGGTTCAGCTTATATCAGCAATATTTGATTACTGCACATCCAGACATCATGCGCACGTTAGCTAAAGAATAACTATAAACAGTGCTCAATTTTTCAGTGACAGGCGGATTATGTCCCTCCATCAAGGGCTAAATCATGAAATGTAATAGCCATGTATAATAATAATACCACCCATTTTTTCTTCATAAGAAGGAAAATAAGGAGCTATGCACGCCAGTATTGTTTTCCAATTTTTTTGTAGTAGGGGGGGCTGTTTTGGTTTTACTATCTAAGCGGAGCGCCACCATCGATTGGCGCGAAGCGTGAATTTTTTTTCTCAAAAGGCATCCCTATATAGATCGCAGGAAATGACACTTCCCAGATAATATTACCAGATTGTTTATTTTATTACAATTTGTTTGTGTTATAGTACTATCATTTCCGCGATTTTCTTTGTTTCTTCATTTTTCTATTTATATTTTTTTTATGGGGGAAGGGCGTTTTTATGGGGGAACGGTCTTTTCCCTGAATATTAAGTGGGAGGACGGCGTTCCCCCGCCAAAGCAGCACTGATGCACGCTAATCCAGTTCCAATGAGCTGAGAACCTAAAGATTTAGAAGAACTTGAACAGCAGATCATTGTCATCTACAATATTTCAAACAATTTGTGTTTTTCGGCAACATTGCTTAGATCTTCGGGCTCGATAAGGGGCTTGCGAGAGGGACTGTATATTATTATTATTATTTCATAAGTAAGAACGATACCATATCTCTGCCAAGGTTCAACACATAGTAGTTTCAAAGTATAGTTTCAAAGTTTAGTTTTAGTTTAGTTTTAGTATAGTTTCATAGTTTAAAAGTATACTAGACAATACACAACCTCAGTAATGTACAGTTAGGGCTCTCATGCCTGAATATTTGTTGTACCTCATTCAATATCTTTCACGTCACTTCAAGGTGTCACTTCCAGCGCAAAGCGCTCGAGTTGTGGGCGTGGGATCCAGGGGCCCGCTTTAGTGCCCCTAGTGGGGTCCAGGGGCGAAGCCCGGTAGGTGTCCAGGGGGCAAAGCTCCCGGAAGCTCTCGCAAAATTGACATTTCAAGCGCAATAGAGAGCTGTAATACACCATATACCAAACACAAAGGTGAAACAGTGTCACTTCTACACCTTCAAGTCACTTCAAGGTGTCACAAGGTGTCACTTCGAGCGCAAAGCGCTCGATTTGTGGGCGTGGGGTCCAGGGCCCGCTTAAGGGCCCATGGTGGGGTCCAGGGGCGAAGCCTCAGTAGGGATGCATGGGGCGAAGCCTCAGTAGGGATGCATGGGGCGAAGCCTCAGTAGGGATGCATGGGGCGAAGCCTCAGTAGGGATGCATGGGGCGAAACCCTTGGAAGCTCTCGTAAATTGACATTTCAAGGGGAAAAAAGTATGTCACAACGCATAGTAAGAAGGTGTATTATACAAGTCAAAATGTATTTCAAAGAGAGCTATAAAACATTTTATACAAAACACAAAATCAAAGCGCAAAGCGCTGGACTTGTCGGCGTGGGGTCCAGAGGCGAAGCCCAGGAAGCTCTCGCAAAATTGACATTTTAAGGGAAAAGACGTGTCATAACGCATAGTTAGAAGGTGTATTATACAATTTAAAATTCATGTCAAAGAGAGCTATATATGATACACCATATACAAAACACATAATCATGAAAACGCATGATGTGGAAATGTAATGTTTTATTGTTTACGTTTGTACATGGTTGGGTTTATCGTCACTCTTTGAAAAATATGGGTTGTCTAAAAGAAAGGTTTGTGTAAATGTTGTCAAACTTTTAAAATGAGCCTGTTTTGTATCACGTGCACTCCGACGTCCACCTCCCTCTCCCTCTCCTGTCTCTCTCTCCCCTCTCTCTGTCTTAGTTCATGTATTTGAATACAAAATCGCACAATGTTTAATACATTATTACTTTTGAAATCTAAAAACATAATAAGCACCTGGAATGTCAAAGCTTGTTGAACCGACAGCACCAATCTGAACCGACGGATTAAAATTTGAACCGACGGATCAAAATATTGGGGGGCGAACCCCCTTCCCTTAGCCCCCCTTCCCCTCCCTCGCCCCCTTATGGCTACGCCACTGTGTCAAGGTACAGATCACATTGGCAGACACTGTTCAAAAAGAGTCAGTAAGCACGACTTAAGAAATAAAACTAGGGCGTCTGTCACAAGAAAGGGCAAGATAATGATGATAGGGGTTAGGGTGAAACCAAATTTGAAAAAGATGAGACGCAACCTTTAGCAGCCTGCGACAAAAGAAATAAAAAGGTATTATGCACAAGCTAAACAGCCATGTATCCTATATCAAACTTCTTGCCGGTGATGAATTGTCTGTTTAGTGCTGTCAGCTAAATAGATGACCGCATGCCCGTAAAAAAGGTTTGGGTGTCAGGTTATGCTAGTAGATGTATTGCGTGATAGCGGGTGTATGTAGTACAGTGGTGGTGCGGAGAAAGTTAGTAAAGCCAAAGCAGCTGACTGGGAGGAAACAACAGTGTGTCTAACTAGATGGAACAGTTAGAGAAGTCCCTGCTGCAAACATCAATATAGACACAGTCCTTTTTATATTCGGGAGGTAGAGGCGTTGGTAATGTAGGCTCCACTCTACGACTTAGGGTTAGGCAATGTTGAGGGGTGCGGGATCCACGTGATTCAAATCAAAACTGAATTCAAACAGGTGAAAGAGGCTGATTGTAAAGATCAAGGAATAAGTTGTGCATTCGAGAGGGCATTGCAAAAAAGAAAGGAAAAGGTCAGGTACCTCTAGGAATCCCAAAAGCACAATAAATTGCAACTAAGGAAGAGATACTGAATGAACAAAAGAGTGATTAAGAGTTGGTTAAGTTATGGAAGCTGACAGAAGTAGGTCAAAGTAGGTCACCAGGAAAGGTAATGAATCAAAGTTAGTAAAATCAAGGGAGTTGTTGTTTAGGGTATTCGCCACAACAAATAAAAAATAACGGTAAAAGCAACACTAAACAATTGGTAGTCTTACAAAAGTATAGGAACCAGGTAATGCAACTGGCTCACGTGTCTTCCATGGTGGGGCACCTAGGAACTAAGAAAACCATTGACAGGGCGCAGCCAAAATCTTACTGGCCGGGCATCCAAGGGAACATAAAGCGTTTTTGCATCTCTTACGATGTCTGTCAAAAGACAGCCCCTAGGGGGTAGTGTAAAGATGGCCCCTCTACGTGAGATGCCATTAATAGATACTCAGTTTAGGAGAGAAGCTATCGACGTGATAGGTCCCATAGCACCCACCAGCAAGGGTAAGCGCTACGCACTCACGCTCGTAGACTATGCTACGCGTTATCCTGAGGCGATAGCATTATCCCATGTCGACACAGAAACAGTAGCAGAAGCTCTTCTTGAGATATACTCTTGAGTAGGGATCCCGAAAGAGGTCCTATCTGATATGGGGACACAGTTCACCTCTGACGTAATGCGGGAAATAGTTAGGCTTCTCTCTCTGAAGCAGCTGTCCACAGCCACCTACCACCTGCAATGCAACGGGCTGATAGAGAGGTTTAATGGCACGCTTGAACGAATGCTTCGCAGAATTGTTCAGAGAGATCCTCCCAGCACTTCTCTTTGCCTATCGAGATGAAAGGGAAAGCTTAGCATTTTCCCTTTTGAGTTACTTTATGGAAGATCCGTCAGGGCCCCATGGAAGTTTTGAAGAACTTTGCTCTAAGGAGGAAGTAGATGAAGAGGTCAAATTCACATATGTATGTCTTAGATTTAGAATAGCTTAGAGGAGATTGTCAATTGTGAACTAAACAAAGGCTTCAACAAAGTACAAAAAAGTATTTTGACACTCGAACAAAACCAAAAAAATATTTGCGCCAGGTGATAGGGTGTTGATTATGCTTCAAACAAACTCAACAAAATTATTAATGCAGTGGCAAGGTCCCTTTATTTTCAAACAGAGGTTAGCCAAAAAGTATTATAAGATTGTTGTGAAGGGCAAGGAGAAGGTTTATTATGCCAATATGTTGAAGGTTATGTGTCAAGAGACGAGGACGATGTAAGAGTAAATGATGCTTAAAGTACCAGGGTTTCAGCGGGTGAAACAATACAAACTGTCAGTGCAGGTTAGTGGCACTTGATTATAATGGCGTAGATGAGCTGGATGCAAGTGTAGAATTTCCACCGCTTATGTCAAAGGAAACGCATACTGATGTAAATTTGGATAGTATATTAGACAGGTACAAAAAGAATGAAATCTGGCAAATAATGAATGAGTATGAGAAGATCTTAACAGATTTACCAGGAGAAACTGATTTAGTAGAACATGCAATTAAGTTAACTACAAATGTACCTGTAGTGAGTAAGGCATTTCCCGTCCCACATGCAGTGGAGGACACAATCAAAGAAAAATTAGAATTCATGATAAGGTTAGGGTTGATAGAGAATTTAACCTCCCCCTATGCAGCCAGTAGTACTATACAGCCAGTAGTACTAAGTGTGTAAAAAGGATGGCTCAAATCGATTTTGCATCACTCGCAAGCTAAATGCGGTAACGGAATTTGACCTGGAGCCAATCCCGACGCAGATGACCTTATGTCTAGACTAACAGGGGGTACATTTTTTACAAAGTTAGACCTCAGCCAGGGGCACTGGCAGATAGGATGGTCCCAACAGACAAGGAGAAAACTGCTTTTGTAACATCTCATGGACTCTTTCAGCTTAGGGTCCATTTAGGTTAGCGAATGGCCAGCCGTATTCTCGCGCATGATGCTAAAATTGCTAGATGGATTATCTGAGTGTATATAAAATTATATGGAAGACATTCTTATTTTCACTAAGTCGTGGCAAGAGCATTTTAAGGTATCAAAAGAGGTCCTAACAAGGCTTAAAAATGCAAATCTTACTGTACGGCCGACAAAGTGTTACATAGCTCACAAGAACATAAGAGTTTTGAGGACACATGGTAGGAGAGGGTGCTATAAGCCCAAAACAGGTTAAAGTACTGCGGGCAGACGCCCCCAAACAAAGAAAGAAATTCGCTTATTTTTTGGATTGGTTAGATACTACCAAAAATTCTTCCCAAGTTATGCGGCAATTTTAGCACCCCTTACAGATCTAACATAGAAGGGGAAACCAAACCATGCCCAGGGGGGAGCTGCCGAATATTAAGAATTTGGGACATTAAAGCATAGGCTTGCATGCAACTGCTCACATATTGAGATTGCCCGACCCAAACAAACCGTTCACGCTCAGACAGATGTTTCTGATGTAGGGTTAGGGACAGTATTATTGCAAGAGGAGGATGGCATTAAATTTTCGATTTGTTATGTCAGTAAGAAACTAAAGCAACTCAGTGATTAAGAAAGAATGTTTGGCCAGGGATATGTTACATTAGCTAAAGTAACATATCCCTGGACAAAGATTATCAGTGAGCGGGTTAAGAAAGTTCTTAAGAAGCAGTTCAAGAAGAGCGTGGTGAAGAAGACAGCAAGTATAGTTAGAATCATTCTGAGGCAAAGAGAAGGAAAAAAGAAAACGGGAAGGTATCAAAAAAGATAACAGACTCTGAATATGTTTTAAAAGAAATGGAAGGACAGGATAAGTCGGGAAACAAGAAAGATTTAGAACCGCGGAGACACGAGAAAGATTTTGAGAGGAAAGAAGATGAAAGAGAGGGGAGAAAGGATGGAAAGAAAGAATCAAAAAGGAAACAAGATGACAAGGAAGTTTATCAGGGTGGAGAAAATAAAGTGAAAGAGACAGGGAAATCCAACGCACAATCTGAGAGAAAGAGTAGAAAGGCAGGGATGCTCGTAAGGATGAAGATTCGGGGGATGAAGATAAGCAGATGAAGATAAGCAGAGGTTACATTTATATAAGAAAGGAAAGTGAGGTGATGGAAAGAATAACATGATGAGCAGAGGAGGTGGAAGGAGTTTGAGGGGAGGT
The DNA here is from genome assembly GCA_020152595.1 of Chiridota heheva. NCBI lineage: Eukaryota > Metazoa > Echinodermata > Holothuroidea > Apodida > Chiridotidae > Chiridota > Chiridota heheva. Next base: position 59,122 of record JAIGNY010001529.1, read on the forward strand.
GGGAGGGGGTAAGAGGAGTGAATTATCCTGTGAGAAAAGTCCTGCACCACCCTTGCTACAAGATCAGAAAGAGTTTAAATTAGACGAGGATGACTTGGTGATGATGGCGTTACAAAGGAGCAGGAGGACTTCAAAAAGGCTGGTCAATTACTTTGAGAACAATAGTGAAGATGAAGAAGATATTTCCTAAGACTCTTGAGGTGGGGATGTGGGCAAGAAAAGGAGGAGGAGGTGGAACTAGTTATGGTGAATCAGAGGAAGGGAAAATTTATGGGGGCATTAAGTGGGGAAGGTAGGAGGGGTTTGAAAGGGAAGCAGATTGCCAAGAAAGACGCTGCTGTGGCAAAACGGACTGGACCTTGTCTTTCAGAGAGTGGTAGTAGATGAATGATATAATCTCTGATATATCTAATGTAGTTTTTCTGCATCATGACTCCTAATTACTTGCAACAGATAGGTACAGATTTCCTCCTATTGCTGCTTCCTCCTATTGTTTGGGGGAAAGGAGGTGGTTGTGCACCGTTGAGGAGTGTCTACTTGTGCACCTGCCAAAGACACTTACTGTAACCACAATTTAAGGCTTATGCAACAAAGTTTGATAATATTTCACCAAAGCAACATTAGATGTATATATAGATATATAACGAGGGTAAACCACTTTTATCTAAGCAAAACATAAATGTGAAGAAGAACCATGTAGTTGCAATTTGAAACCAAGATTACTTTCTAAAAATAGGCTGGAATTTACATAGTTATGGAATTGATCATTGAAATGAAAAGAACAAAAATTTGACACTTACTCGTAGTATGCCAATTAGGACTACTATATTAAAAAAGTACCTGGTGTTTTCTGGAATTGTTTTTGAGAATTGTGTATATTTTGTATAAAGTCATCTTTCGTTCCCCATCGTTTTATTTTGTTTCAGCGTGTTTTGCATCTCAAAATACATAACTGGTTGTTCAGATCAAATTTAAAATCAGTTATACTCTTATCAAAGGGTGTATAGTAGACTTGAACCTGCTCTTGAAATGATACTAAAAGGGTCATGAATTGAAGGGTGTGCTGCCACAAAGTTCTCAGAATAAAGTAAAGTCGATCTGTGATTAGTCAAATCTTTAGAAGCAAACAAGAAAGAGTGACAAGCATGGTAAAGAAAAGATTGTTTGCAGTCCAAAAGTTGGTTTGAAATCATTATACCCCCCCCCCCCACCTCACCCACACACACCACCCCACCCTCAAAGTAGCATCTTAAAAAGAAACAATGCACATGTAACTTACTGTTACAGATTTAACACATTTTATTTGAATATTGAGAAGTACTCCATAACAAATCTTTATTGTATATACAGAACTATTGTACTAAATGTATAAAATCAAATAAAGTGCATTTTGGAAAATACTTAAAATGAACTACCGTATTCGACGTAATAAGAACCCGGGCCTTTACGAAAATAGAATTGCACCACTTTTTAGGCCCGAAGTTATTCCTAATAAGCGCCCATGCTCCAGGGTTGCCTACAGTGTGCTATTCAAGCTGAATGTAAATTGAATCTACAATATACTAGCCCCACAGTAACCACCATAAAAACATCGTGAGCGTCAGATACAAAATAAGCAAATAATATAACAAAACTGATGTTAAGTCTTCTAATTAAACAAATACAATATCATATCAGTCATAAAAGGTGGGGTGGACATATATTAAAGCAGGGATGCTTAATACGTCGAATTAGGTAATTTACATAATTTATTTAAGATTGTCCCCTTGTCTTCTATTTCAGTCTTGATGTGGCACTAAGATTTATTTAAATAATTCCTGTTTTAAGCAATTTAAAACCTGGCAAGTGGGAGTAGGGGTGAAACTGTTCTAGAGATAGAAATGACTCTGTCCGAAGGCAAATGGTAAAAAAATTTTAGGGCTAGCGGTGTAATTTTCCTAGGGTTAGGAGTGAAACTAATCCTGGAACTAGGGGTGACATTTTTTTTAAGATCTGTGATTAAATTTCATAATTTTGCTGCTTTTGTTGGTCTCCGTTATGTAAGATGACCAACTAAACTTTTTAGGCGAAGTAACGAACAGTTACTTTAATGCGAAGTAGATAATAGAACAGGGCGGTATAGGTGAAGTTTTAAGGGGAAAACAATATTTTTCTTGTAGAAAGACGATAAAAAAAGTGGAAATTTGTAGGAAGGACAATAAGTTTCATCAAGAGCAAGACCATGTTTTCACACAAATACTAGAATTGATACTCTGATAGAATGCCTTAATAATTATATGGCTCAATTCCTGCTCCATATATTTTATGATGTCATTGTTGAACAATAAATTGGATTTAATATGTCCGCAAGAAAGATATTTGAATGTAATTTCTTAATTTTAATTTCTTAATTTCTTATTAATGGACTTCTATTGATTGGGGAGTAAAATATAAGATATGTAAATAATGTTGAATTGAAGGAACACTCATAACTTTTTATGGGAATTTAAATAAAAGAGGTTTATTAAAGAACAAATTGGTAAAAAGACACTGTTGATATCTTATTCAGTTTAGTAGTTGTCACATTTACACCCGCCACCTGACAGGTTTCTGGTTCTAGTTCTAACAAGTCTCCTCATATTTAAAACATAATTGTTTATAACATTCCTTTGATAATCTTAAAGTTACGTTAGTTGACTCCTTAACCTATCTTATCTTTCAAACAACTAGTGACAAAGGGAGGAAAAATAGCTTGATTATTTAAAACAATAAAAGATAATCAAAAAAAGTCCTGATCAAAAATCAGATACAAATTAGCTGTTACACATTTTTGTTTTGTAATTTGCATGCATATTTATTCATACAAATTAATTGAAATGATGTCTCCATGCTCTGACACACTTCGATGGGAGCAGTAGCATAGGCTGGGAATTTAGATCAGTTGAACATTTATAACAAATTTCAGGTCTTTATTCATGAAAACTTACCCCTGCTCGAAAACTTCCTAGCTTTACCACGGTTGGACTCCCATTGGCATAGCCAGAATATCCACCCCACCCCCATGGTTCTGCCTACACAAACACTACTTGGACGCTGGCCAAGCCACTGTCCTCCACCAGAAAACCCACATTTGCAAACCAATTACATCAAATCATAATCGTGATGGTTGCGCTATTGCACTACACACGTTCTTGAGACCACCGTCCCTGCCTCGCGAACAAGATGGCTGTTGAATATTTCAGCTTTGCCTGATCTTTGAAGGAGCATGCTGGATATTGTTAAATATTCATAAAAGTCGATTGTGTCATTCCCGTCCACATCTATCTCCGTCATAGCTTCCTGTAATAGAAGAGAAAAATATTAGTAGGGCTTACTCATTTGAGACATGGAAATTATTCACGCAGCAAGAAAGCAACACTAAATCCCTCCCAAAGAGGTAGTTCTACCAGGGTCAAAATAAAAATGCAGGACTTGGATAAGATATCTACCCCCTCCTCAGCCTTCCCTTTGTCACTCTGGCAAAAAGTGTAATAATTATAAATTATTGTAAATGGATATTTGGACAAAGCAGCTTTATTTTAAAGTAGAATTGCCCATCCTCTATACAAACAAATCAGACTGGTACCTCATTCTGTCCCCCTATTTTCAAACCTGTGTTTGCCACTGATGAACACATTAGTAGATCTGCTCTGAGACCTGTTGCCAAAAGGCCAAGTGCAAAGTTCAAAAAAAGATTATATTTTTATGACGTCACAGCATGATGAGAAACAATCGGGTATATACAGGCATTTGGACATATATGGGCCAAATAAAAAAGTAATGATACTTTTTATGAACACGATGAAGAAAAACAGCCATAATCCATATCATGAAATGTTTGGGAGTGTCACAACTATTTTGTATACCTATTTAGAGCTAAAGTGATCAAGTTCTTTAATTTTCAATAGATTTGAGAAGAAACAAAAGGAAAATTCTGAGAAAGGGCTTTTTTGCTTTTTGAATAGAGGTATTTCTTGCTTCCATGTGGTGAAAGGCGGGAGTTAAGCAAATACACGGGATTCAAGATTTTTTTTATTAAAGATATTGACGTAGTTTTCATTATTATGTTTCTCCTGTTGTCCAATCTTCTCCCTTTCACGTATTGGTGAATTTGGAAAGAAAATATTTTGTGAAGAAGTAGTATTGTTGTCTTGATCCTTGACACAAAAAGGGCATGGTTATCTTAAATTAGATATTCAAAGAAGTAATTAGAGAGTGCCCTCCCGCCCCATAACTTTGAATGTAACTGACATATTTCTCAATGTCTATCCCCATTACAGAGAGGCTATCCCGACCCATGAGGCAAATCCTAACACGACCTCTTACCTTTATTTGCACTGGTGTGTAGTAATCCCCCACCGTCGACCGCATTGCGCGCATCATTTCACTGAAGTCCAAGGTGTGGTTTCCATCTGTATCATACCGCTTGTATTGCTCGAAGTGTTCCCGCACCTGTTTGAGAAAAAGAGCCAAAGTTTCTTGAAATGGGCGCCCGTCACACACACAATGAAAACAACACCAAATTGATACAGTTTAAGGAATGAGAATTTTCGATTATAAATAAAACACAAGGGTCCTTTGCTCCGAACCTCCCAGGGCCCTAAACTTCACTCTACTTAAGCACCACTGTGACTTCTCTAGCTATCAGATGGCACCAAAAGGTCAGGACCCACTAAAGCAGTCCGACTCTGAAATAAGAGCCCAATAGACAAACGAGATTCACTGTAAGGCCTTAAGAACCCACCATGGATCCACTTTTTAAACGGGTCCACTCCTGATGAGGCAGCCCTCCTTGAAAACACTGACTGATCATGACAACACAGAACCACCACGACCAACCGGCCCACTATGAAAAATGGGCCCAGTATGAGGAAACTGACTAGCAAAAACGAAAATGGCACACCACACACACAGGCCCACCACCTTGAAGCAAGGACACCCATTTCTTGAAACAATTAGTAGTAATCCACACCACAGCAGCGTGCTTAAGTTAGAGCCAACAATCTTGAAGCCAATGGACCAAAATCTCAAATTTTGGACAACAAATCTTCAATTTTTAGACAAAAAATCCTCAATTTTTGAACAAAAAATAACAATTGAGGGCCAAAAAGCTGTAATTTTGGACCGAGTGAGGAGATGATAAGATAATGAGATGTATTTTAAAGTGGCTTAAGCCCCCTCCCCAAGCAACAGTGGCGGCGCTATGGGGGAATCTCCCCCACGAGATCGCCTTATCCCCTTGCAGAAAATTTTGTAAGATGACATATTTTGTCCGATTTTCAGGATTTTGCCTAATGAGAATAATTTTTCCCTCGCTTCCCCCTTCTCCCCCTTCTCCCCTTCTCCCCTCCCCACCTCCATCTTCCTTATGACCAACATCCTGGTGCCGCTATGGTGAATAACTCTGGATATAAATTTTTAGTCATTGCATCCAAACTCACCAAAATGTTTATAACTCACTGATGAAAATATCCTTTTAAAAGTCCAAATGAATTCTCAATACCAAATCCACAATACCTAACCTTTCACAATAAGTTTCATTGTGTATTTGCATATTGATGATTGGGAGTTTAATTACTCATGCGTTAATTTACTAAACTATCGGTAGTGGGTTTCTTAATTTATTCAAGCATTCAAGCAGTCTAAAACCGCCGAAATGGAGGCTCTTGTGAGTGAAAAGACTGAAAAGTTGTAGCGAGGATTGGGCGTAATGCCACTGCCCACCAAAAACAAAAATTATAAGCTAGACACGCCCGCAGTGAACCACCTAATTCCTGACATAAATTGAACAATTTACTATAGCAACGCCGTCCGTAAATTATCGCATGGTCCTAAAACACATCATTCACTAAGATATCAACTGCTCGATTTGAATTTGGAAGGGGTACACAAACAAAAATGGTTATAGAATATGTTGCTGAAAATATAACATGATACTATTTTCACATATCTAAAACAGACTTTTGGCAAAAAATTTAAATCACAACCCATACTGTGTACCAATGAGAGGCGACGAGAGGAACTACGAATAAAGAGCAACAGTATCAGGCCTACTTCCTTCCAAAAATATGCTGAAGCGAAGATGAAAATATCGGAAATTTATCAGTAATCGTCATAATATGCAAATGACACATTTGTGTGAGACGGGAAACATTTCTCATGATTTACCATCATAATTTAAGTTGAAACAGTCTGAGAAATCATTTACCACCCCTTTACCCTTCCTCCTCCTCATGTCTTCCTGTGAATTTTCCACTACTCCCGTTTTCCCCTGTCAACGCGATTTGCCCAATTAGTTTCCTATGGATGCACCTTGATTTTGCTTTCACCGGGTATCAGGGTCGTAGCTAACCCAAAATGTGTGGGTGACGGCAGAGCAAAATTTTGATGCAGTGGAATATGCTTATATCCGTTTTAGGACCTATGCCAATATAATAACAAAACAACAACAAAAATCCCCCATGGTCCCCACTCCCTTTGCTAGCTACAACCCTGCATGTGGAGTACTCTTTCATATATATACCTACCTCCATCTCTGACATGTTTGGGAAGCATTTCATTGCGGTTTCGATATCAAGTTCTTCCAATTTTCCGATCAGTTTTGGATTTTCTACAAAGAAAACAATTTTTTTTAACCCGTCATCAGAATTGGTAGGAAATTCATATGCTATTTGTGATGTATGGCTAGACGATCTTTATTTCCTACGTAAATCCTGTTTTTTTATTTTCTTAATTTTCTCAAGTTCTACCAAAATCGGACCAAAACTTTTCGAGTTTTTACCACCCTTCTCACCCCACCACAACCCACGCACGCACACCAAAAATAAATCAAGCGTTATCTTATTTCTTAGCAAATTCACACATAAGCAGTTTAGCATACTGAAAATTACTCTGAAAATTACTACTGAAACTAATACTCAGAGAAGGGCTATTTTCATCATTCCAAGACCGTTCTAGCCAACTTGCAAACTCTTTCTAAGAGGCCCTTCAACTCTCGACGTTCATACTTAAACCCGGATCGTGACCTATAGAGGGATTTCATCACGTGACTTTTGCAGGGCTGGGCGTCGTTGCGTTTCACGCTTCATCCCGCAGCTCAGTCACATCACACGTACAACAAACATACTGCATGCTAACCTGTCTACCAGTTCAGCGAATTTTACTGATTGAGTTTTTGTTTGCTTCCGATTTTACTTCATATTTTCTTAAGTTTGATATATTCACCGGGAATACGAAGAGTAACTTTTACGTGAACGCCATCTGATTGTTCGTTATACTCATACAAAGCCTATACATACCTGATATATAGTGCTCGCTGCAAATCCTAGTGTGAACCGTAGGTTGAAAGTTGTCGCGTCGTACAACAAAAACCCACTTCGAACGTCGATCAGGATCAGATGGAAATCGAGAAAACGTTTTTGTATTCCCTGGCACACGTCTACTAGTGCAACCAACGGCACAGCAAGATTCCGGCATAATTGTCTTACAACAATAATCTGATATTACTACATGCAAACGTATGTAAATCTAATTAAGTGACGTCAGCTGAAACACCCTTACAACATGTTGAAGTATACTATTTTACTTTTGCCTCTCATGACTTATACAAGATGTAATAAAGTTCTTTGCATGGTCGTTGAGGAAAATTGGCACACGAATTGTAAAAACGATCTATCCCGCATGAAATTCAATCATGTCCTTTTAATCTGTTGAAAGTTTAATGGGAACATTTAGCTTTAAGTTAAAACATATCAAGTGTTTGTAGAATCATTTAATTTCATTCGTGCCAAAAGAAATATTTGGAATTCGACAACACTTTTGTGCATACTTTCAACATGGTATTTAAGCACCCAAAGAACTGTTATAAAATTAAAGATGAATGAATTCCCACCCCACCACACACGGACCGGAAGAACGGTACACACAAGGGCGTGTCTACTTTTTTTGAAGGGCTGAAAGCCTGAAAGCCAAATCAAAATGCATCTTATTAAGACTGTTGTCTCCATCCTTATCTTGGTCCAACATTGAAGGTTTTGGTCCAAAGTTGTAGATTTCGGTTCGAACTTGAAAAGTTTTGGCCCTAAATTGAACTCAATATAATTGGTACAAAACTGAACATGTTTGGTCCAAAATTTAAGATGTTAGGTACAACTTTTAAGATGCTTATTCAAAAATTGAAGAATTTTGGTGCAAACGACAAGAGTTTCGATCCAACACTAACAATAATTCAGTCAATATAAATACAAAATGCTAAAAATCTATGTTTTCTGATTCCTTTGATATTTCAGTTATTTTTATTCATGGCTTTGACACATTTTTGGGGATTATGACATTTTGGGATTATCCCCCAATACTCTCCCCCACCTCATTTAGACACGCCACTGTGTAGTGAATTGTGAGCTCCAACCATTTCTTGTTTTAAATTTGGGTGAAATATTCATGGCCGTATGCTGGAATTTTTTCAGAGGGGGCAACAGCGGAAAGAATTTAGAGGATAGCGCGAGCAAAGCAGGGAGGCAGATAGCTCAGTCATGTCAGTCGGCTGAGCGTACGACTGAGATGCTGGAGGTTTCAGGTTCCAAGTCCAACAGCGATTTAACCAGTGATTTTTCCACAGAAATGCAGAACGATATACGCTGACATCAAGCGCAGAGGCTTGTCTTCTGCGTCACACCTTCTCCCCCACCCGACCTTTGTGAAAAGTGGCCAATGGTTGAGTGACGCTCACCGTCCTTCGGAGGGGCGTAAAGCCGTCGGTCCCGATTATCAGTTCGGTTCGTACCGTCGATCGGGGGACTTAATAAGTCCCGATCGAGAGACTCGAGCATGTGCACTGAGCTTACAGTGATATATGAAAGCCGCCATTTTTTATTGTGAAGTTTCAGTCATAAACGCTCATCAGTCGTTTCATTGAGATTTGTAACAAAGTTTGCTTTGTTCATGTTTAATGTTGCGAAAGTAAAACAATTTCGTTACTATTACGCAGTTATTGCCAAATAATTTTCACAAACCCCCAAGTTATTTCTCATAATTTCAGAAAATCTTATTAAAGCGCGACTGCCTAACGGTAACAAATATTAAGAATTCATGACTTTTCTTCAAATTTCTCAAAAACTGCTTGGTGAATTTTAAAAAGGCATGGTGATTAGATAATTCATATGCCATTATTTCAAATTGTAAAGAAAAATTTGAACTCTTCGCAGTGGTTGAGTTCCCCGCGCTCGAACTGTATCTGATTCTAATGTTATTACTATACAAACTTTGAATTTGAATAGATGCATTGTGGGATACATTTGTAAAGGATCCATTGATCGGGAAAACAAAACTCTTCTCCCGATCGGGGGTGCGAACCAGACTGATGGTACCTCCTGCCTGGTTCTCTGAACACTTCTCGAAAAGAGCAGGGTGTTCATCAACTTTCCATCCTGGCAAATTCTTCAGGTACGCACTGAAAACAAGTCATTGTGACTTACGTGTGCTTTACCTGGCATATGCTTAAAAGTGAAATACAAAAAGCGAACGAAAACGGGTATCTTGCCACTTCTTTAATTTTAGGACCACATCCTAATACAGTACATGATTTATTCCTATAAAAACCTTTACTTTTCACATTTCTGGAGGGTGTACCCACCCCCCCCACCCCCATCGCCCTAATGGGCAACTAACAAACCTTTTTTCGATTCAATCTTATAACTTTTACAACATTAACATACGAACCGTCTTTTTTCTTCTCGGTGGCTACAGGCTTCCCATTTCTAAGAGTTTTCTGCGGCGTAGCTTTTCTTGTACGCGTATGCTTTGTGGAATCGATGATTTTAATATTTTCTTTTTTAAGACATGCTGGACTAGAGGAGCAAGGTGGAAGTACGGTGGGGCCTTTGTCTATAACATCCATGTGACGGTTAACAGACTTGTGAAGACTGTTGTTGTTAAAAAAAAAAGAAGAGACTTTTAATATTCCGGAAAAAGGGAAACACTTTTAATCTCAGCAGGGACGGATCCAGGATTTTCATAAAGTGGGGTGTCCAAGCCTTGGAATCCAAGGTGAAGTCATGAAATTATGTGGCTTTAGTGTTAGAAGTGTATTGGGGGAATTCCAAAAGCCCCCCATCCTCTATAATTACCATGATTAGGGAGGCAAAAATGCTATACCTGTTATTTTACTGTTTTGATCAGTTAATAATACAATTTTAACTGTCAGTAAAAGTAGGCCTACGTTCTCATCGACAGAAAATCGAGGATCACTGTACGAGATCAACTGTCGAAAGATTCCGTGAAAACCCTTTACATAATGTGATCATTGATCAGGGTTTTTTACCCTTATTCCTTCCTTCTGTTGACCGGGCCTAGTCTTTTCTTTTCCCCTCACGGTATACTCTGCCTAGGTTTATTTGTTTCCTATAGTGCTTACAGGAACGAGGTTGTTCTAAAGCAGATGTTCAAAGTGATTGAATGATGGTCAGGTGTTCAAAGCTTTCCAGAAATCAATAAAATTAAAAAAAGGTAGTCATACACGATGCTGTCATGAGCAGGGGTATAGGAAGCTTTCGAAAAGTGGGGGGAACGACCTCTTAGGGGGCACTTTTCAAGTCATAAGTCCCGTCATCCCAAACTGTAGATAAAATAAGTGCGCCCATAACAGCAAAGTAAAGTAAAAGGGGCACTTCATTTCTAGAAAGGGGCACTTTTCCAATGGGACACATTCCTCCCGTACATGGGACTGACAAAGGTCGTCACTTTCCTACAATTGGGACAGTAGCTGAGGGGCACTTTTCATTTTCAAAACGGGGCACCTTTGTTATTTTTCGGAAAAGTACCCCCCTCTCCCCCCCCCCCTCCCTCTTTGCTCCGTTCGTTACACCTATGTCAGGAGGTCCTGAAGACAATTACTATGGTGGTATATTGGCACTTCGTAATGAGGCAAAATTCTTAAATATTTTCAGATTTTCATACAAAATATCTAAACCTATGTTATATTTGCTTGAATGGTTGCAAGAACCCTTGAAATTTACTGGTTACACTTGAAGCGGAAAAATTGGGAATTGAGTTTCCATCAAACGTTGCTACTCATCGGGAAAATGGGGAAATCTTCTTCCATTATCGGCAAATTTCCCTCATTTTTCGGGAAATTTCCATCAAATTTCGAGCAATTTCTTCCAATTTCGGTAAATGTTTATCAAAATTCCCTTAAAGTTTCAAATTTACCAAAATAATGTTCCAATTTTGTTTGAATAATTCCTCAACACCCAACCGGGAAGGTGAAATCCTCTCACATATGGCGGTGTGCCCCTTCCCCCACCCTCTTTCTCTTGCTTCCTAAATATTCATAAAAGTATTTTTCGCACATGCGGAAGCCAGTCTGAGGGAAACTTACGTAGTATTAGTTGACAGTTTCTTATTTCCTGGATGAGCTGCTAAATCCTGAATAAAAAAACAAGGAAACGTCTTGTATATAGTGAGACAAGATTTCAATAATGTACTAATACAGTTAACGATAAATCTTATGATCATAGGTCGCTTAGCCTCATTATTAAAAATTCAGAAATTAAGAGGCAAGATGCATGGGTCGTATTCTCTCCCCGTCTCCTGCCCCCACCCTCCCATTGCCTTCCAGCAAAAATGTCAAATAAGAAAGGTCTACAGCAAATGTTATAAAAGATCAGAATTTTGATGCGAAGGCTTTGACTTATATTTTTTGGGATCTCACTCAAATTAAGCCGAAAATATTCCAGGCCATCATCAGTTATTTCTCTCGGCGATCACCCCTCCCCCCTCCCCTCCCCACCTTCCAAAAGACTGGCGATACCCGTGATATAGTCCAAATGATTGAATAACATATAATCTATACAAGAATACCTCATTGAGAGTCATATAATGAAGCGGCAGATCTGCCTTGGTGATTTCTAGGCGTCCCTCTTTGGCGCCACTTACAAGGGCGGAAAGGATCGTCTTAAGTTTCCTTATGTCATCCGTTCGAAACTTGTTTTCCTCTTGTCTCCCAACAATGGTCCTGGAATGGATATAAAAGAAGATTTAATGATTGGAGGGTACGGATCACTGGGTACCAAGCACACCCTAAAAGTCATCAACAAAATCAGAAGTGAAAAGGCATTTCAGCTTATCCCAATTTCTTAAACCAAACTTTTGTAATAGACAATATTGATTTGACCTCTAATGTACCCCATTTTTGATACTTTTGAGATGTAGTGCGTTAAAGTCCTGGAGCCTCTCGGTAGTGAAGGTTCTCACCACCCCACTTCCTTACTCTTCCCCCTCCCCTCCTCTTCTTTTCTGCATTTTCTTTTATTAATCAAAATCTTCTCCTTTGTTTGCAAATATACTATGTATGAATTATCATCAATGGCGGACATAAGATTTTTCTTTTGTACAAACAAGGGAAGAGTATACATACACCTGTTTACTGAGGAATTAGTTTTTATTTTTATTCAAAGTTCTATTCTATTCTACTCAATTGACATTCAGGGTAATATACTTGAATGGATGAGATAAAGGGCAGTGGTGTGGTTATACACTTTTCTAGGGAGCAAAAGCAGTAATTCTCCTTCACAAAATGGGGCATGTGGCCATATTTTCCTTTACAAAGTAGGGGGATAGTGTGTTTTTTCTGCCAGAAAGTAGGGGGCACAAGTCCCCCTGTCACCAGGAATTACGACACTGGAGCAAAGACCCATTCGGCAGTTCGGAATTAAAAGTTCAATAAGTACTACAACTGAGACAACAAATGATTAGGCCTACTAATCTGTGCTCTTCTATGACAGTGCGGTGGCATGTTGAACGTTGATTGTTTTATTTTGTTTTTTTCAGTTTTTCACGAACTATGTAAATCATCTTAACCTCCACGGTATTCATATTGATCTATTCCGCTATACAGACACTACTGACTACTACCCATGGGGTGCACCCATGTTCATGTCACCGTAATTTATGTATACTTACTCGAAGTCTATTCGTAGTCCAGTGAAGCAGCCGACCGATATTTTTTGTTGCTTTAGTAACTCCTCTTCTGCCTTCTTCAAGTCCCGCTCGCTGATTAACAGTTTCCGATTCAAATCATCCACCCGTCGTTGATTATCTGAAGAAAACATTTTAGTTTTTAGTTTGGAAATTCAAATGAAATGAATTGACTGGCAAAGAGCTGATCAGGGACGTAGCGAGGCCGAGTCTGGAGGATTTGGGTATAGAAAAGTAGTTTGACTACCTTTAAGCCATATTTTAAAAGGAATATCTATACAGAGACATGAGGGCTCAGTATACTTTTCCCCAGGTTTCTTGGAGTAAGTGGATGAGAATACATAGCTACGACTGGACAGGACGCCAGTCCATCGCAGGTTAACTCCCCA
>JAIGNY010001529.1:77500-167500 GCA_020152595.1 Chiridota heheva
ACAATAACATGGTGCACCAAAAAATATCTAAAATATCAAATGACAACACACATCCGCTCTTCCCACCAAATATTTACTGCCGTTCACGTAAAAGACTTCGTAAGCCACGGTCCAAACATAACAGATTCAGGTTTTATTTGTACCCAACTCTATTTCCCTGTTCAAAGCGGTCCAATAGTTTGTGTTTTTATATTTTAAGTCAAATTGTTATATTTATTTATATATATATATATATATATATATATATATATATATATATATATATATATATATATATATATATATATATATATATATATATATATATATATATATATATATATATATATATATATATATATATATATATATATATATATATATATATATATATATATATATATATATATATATATATATATATATATATATATATATATATATATATATATATATATATATATGTGTGTGTGTGTATATAAATACATATGTGTATATATATATATATATGTGTGTGTGTGTGTATATATATATATATATATATGTGTGTGTATATATATATATATATATATATATATATATATATATATATATATATATGTGTGTGTGTAAATGTGTGTATGGTGTATATATGTGTGTATGTGTATATGTATGTGGGCCTATATATATATATTTTTACATCTCTTGGACGTTATTGTATATTACCATTGACTAATATTTACCGAAGAAAAAAAATTCTTCCTAATTTACTGTATTTTATATCACTTTTATGTAACTTTTAAATTTGAATTTATTTTTAGATAACTTTGTACGTTTTGCTTACAGGGCGACAAATTTCCATATTTTGTTGTGGACGAAATGAACTGATCTTATCTTATCTAGATCATGCGCATGGGCTATATTTGTCTACCGAAAGTGTGTGTGGAGAGGAGGCGGCAGGGGATGGCAAAGTCACACAATCACGTCAAGATACACAAAAAAATGTAAATTCGGGGGAGCAAAATTGAGTAGGGAGAAGTGAAAGCATTTAAGAGCTAAATGCCTGGTACACTGTTAATTTGAATTAGTCAAAATACATTTGATTAGACATACGAGACGATATTTTGACTAATTTGGGCAATATGTATTTTTTTATTTGAGCGAAAGACCAGGTAGTACCGGTACTGATATTACTTTGAAGGGAACACGTTTTCAATACTTGAATGAGCTCTTTTCTTCAATGAAAGGGAAATGTTTAGTTTTTTTTTTTTAATGGACAAGTTTGAAGGACATGTTCCCCTGCGACCTTCTGGTGTAGTCATCCACGTGGACTTCCCCCTCCTCTCCGGTGCAATGGGGCTTTCAAGAGGAACTTTGCATTGTCTTTGCGGGTCTATACGTCAAACTGCAGGGATTTGTAACAATATCAAACCCCTGGTCAAACAAATCTGCCGTTTGTATCTGCAACTGCAGGGTTTAATACTTACTGTGCTATTTTATCTTGCTTTTCTTTTAATTGCTGCTGCAGGAACACCGAGGAATATTTGGAGCCCTCTGTGTCTCCGGTCAATTCCTGAATTTCCCATTTCAGGTCTAACTTGTCCTGTTGCTCAGCAGCCAGCTGTGCTGTATATTTATGGTGAAGCAAAAGAATCACACCAATGTTATATGTTTTAATACATTAAAAGCCCCCAGAACAGGGGTGCTCTGGGGCGAGATTACCTTGTCTCTTTACATTCCCAATAAGTAGCTAATGTTGGAGAAAAAAAATCTTGCTTATGCTATGATAACTTACACATGCATGTGGCATATTTATACCGTTTCTTCCCCTAAAGGCAAACTTAAAGCGCCGTCGCCGCCACTGCTTATGGGCCAATGGGAAACACAATGGTTTACCACAATTTTAAAGTAGGCCAACAATTGACAGTCCAAGACAGATGTGCTGACCATTAGCACTCTTTTCAATGTTGAAGTTTGCGGCACGGTGCACAACTTGTTCTCTCAAATTTAAATAGTCCAGGGAAGGCAAGGGTAAAGATTTGAGTCTATGATTGTACACTTGTGTCTGTTTGATTGAATTTGATTTAGAACGTTAGCCATTGGATTTGTGTCTAAAAATTTCCATATGAAAAGGATTAGAGCGTGCGGATGTCCAGAGCAATGTGGGGATTATCTCCAGGGGCGTTGTTCCATACTTCAGTGGTAGGTATGTGCCGCCCAGGTATTCAAAATCATACCTGCAGTATGAGAGGTATTTGGTATCTGCAGTATGAGAGATTTTTGGTAACTGCAGTATGAGAGCAACAATTTTTTATACCTGCACTACGAAAAAATTTGTATACCTGCACTTGAAATTTAAGCAATGTTTGACACCTGCAATATGAAAATAAGCCATTTTTTAGACCTGCAGTAGGCTATGACAGAATTGGGATTTTTGATACCTGCTTTATAAAAATTCTGAAAAAAGGCACATGCTTGAGCCGCACATAAACATATGCTTCACACATGGAACTGGGCCTCGGGAATTATCCCCTTCCCAGTATCCACCGGATCATTCAAATATGTATGAATTTTTTAAACATAAGATAAAATTAAAATTAAAATCTGAGCTTATCTCTATTAAAGCACATGTAAGATGGCTAAATTAGGGTAAAAGTATAAATACAAATACCTGACAAAGTTTTGACTTCGTTGACCAATACCGACTCTCTCTTCGCATAAATCTTGCAAACAAAACAATTAAAACAAAAAACGTTATAAACTGTTATACAATTAAAACTCTACTGAGATATATACCGGTATACAAAACCGGGATACCGAGACCGACTTTAAAATTAGAATGTTTTATCCTCGAACTCAGTACCTTGGTTGGTCAGTGGTCATTATTTTGTAGAAAATGGAACACAGATCATTTATAATTAGTGTCACCAAACACGCATTCATTTTATACAACCACTTCAAATGAAATAATTAATCAATCAAAATTGATCAATTTGAATGAATTTCCCTGCAAAAGTTAAGAAATAGAATAAAACCAGATTCAATTATTCAACAAAGCGATAAAATAAAATCAATCATTAACGTCCCACAATATTAGGCACAACACGTTATCAAACAATAAAGAATGTAATGATATGAAAAGAATAAAACAAGAAGACCAATCTCCAGAAGGACAAATTATCATAATCAAAAGTTAACGAAATTTGAACCCAAGTTTAGTACAAAACTAATAGCGGTCTTGCACATTGTTATTCCCATCACCGTCGACTTCTGCATCAGCAAATTCTGCATCATAGAAATTTCATCATCGTCATCGGATCTTCGGATTATATTAAGAGTTGAAATCTGCACTGTTAAATTCTGCGTCGCTGATTTCAGGATTTCGACATAATCAAAAGGTGCATCAACGCAATCTACATTTTCGAAGCCTGCACTGTCGAAGTCTGCATCTCTTAACAGCTTAAGGTGGATCTTCGAAGTCGCTTTCTGCACGGTTAAATTCTACATCGTCGAAGGCTGCATCGTCGCTTTCTGCACCGTCAAATTGTGCATTATAAAGGGCTGCATCATCGCTTTATGCGCCGTCAAATTCTACATAGTCGAAGTCTGCATCGTGGCTTTCTGCACCGTCAAATTATACATTGTCGAAGGCTGTATCATCGCTTTCTACACCGTCAAATTCTACATCGTCGACGGCTGCATCATTGCTTTATGCACCGTCATATTATACATTGTCGAAGGCTGCATCATCGCTTTCTATTGTGTCAAATTCTGCATCGTCGAATTTTGCAGTCGCTTTTGCACCGTCAAATTCTGCATCGTCCAAGTCTGCACCGTCAAATTCTGCGCCGTCAAATTCTGCGCCGTCGGATTCTGCATCGTCGATTTATACGATGTCAAAGTGTGCGCCGTCGAGTTCTGCACCGTTAAATAAATTCTTCATTGTCAAAGCTTACGATCAGGATAAATTGGCTGATGCTTGTATTCTGATCTTTAATTTGAAGATTAAACTCTGTCTAGACCCACCAAATCATACTCATCGGAATCCAACTGGTCATGGTTGGTCCAGGCCACACCAGATCATGGAACAATCGACCCCCTCCCACTCTTACCTTTAACGGCTCATTAGATGGTAACAAAGGTCCATAAATGTTGCTAAAAGGTAGATAAATAAATGTTGCTCAAAAATTCAGATATTGAGGCGATGGCCCTTTTTTCCTCTTTAGTCAAATTTAGCACCAAACAGTTTAAAGACTGTTATTTTGGCACAATTTTGGAAACAATTTTACGCCATTGGCATTTTTTTTCTGTTCTACGACCCTCGTGCAATAAGAAATTAGCGATTGAATAAGTGGAGGCAAGCAGGAGTTAGTACACTTCTTTTAACCAACATACAATTAAGTTTCCGCACTTTCAAAATGAAGGAAAATAAAAAGCAACAACGAGCAATTTCTTCGTCAAACTTAAACATATTAACTGCAAAATAAAAGGAGCAAATTGAAGCAACAGCTTATTTAATCATGCAATGGTTAATATCAGTTAAAAGCAAGAACCGTCTGTCCGGCAGCATGCCTATCAATAGGAACATTGGTAAGACGCGAGAATATTGAAGTCATGCAGCCATATTGTTTAGATGTTGCGATAATATGTCATAGTTTTTAATTTATGTACTTGAAATATTAAAAATCATTGCGTTGAAAACATTTGATTTTTTGATTTGGCTGCTTCGCACTAAAATTCTAGCTTTATTGTCTCTTATTTCTAATATTTTGTAAACGGCGTAGTGGATATCAAATAGGAGTGGAAAAGTTTTAGCCATGACAGTAATGAAGGTTTTTTCATGAGTTTTAACTTTCCCCGAGCAAAGATATTTTTTCCAGACGTATTTTAAATTTGAAATTTGTAACATTGCATAAGACTTTAACGTTAGGATAGCAAAGGATCATGGGAAATTTCACAAAATGGCGGCTTCCATGTAGCAAATTGTTCCCATTTATATAAACATCTATGTTCCCATTAATAGGCATGCTGCAGGACTGACCGGTGGCCTATTCACGCCCTGTTTTGAAGGGATTGGAAACGGCAAGTGAGGAAAAGGTGAGTTGCCCAAAAGGAGCGTCAAAAGACGAGTCGATTTAAATTCAAACTTAAACTTTAACAAATTTAGAGATCTGACAACTTCGAAAGCAGTGCGCTCAAAATGAAATATGAGATTTGTTCCAGATGTATGACGTATGATTGGGACGACAGCTTAGTGTCTCTGTACATTTTTTAGCGGTGTAGGAACATATTTGAAATTGAAGGGGGGGGAAGATTATTTTAATTGTCCCAACAAACCTACACAAATTGTATGAGTCTCTTATCAAGGGCTAAAAACTATTAGTAAAGGGAGGGGTCTACGTAACATTATTGGAAATTTTGGTTAAATTTGGCAACATTTTCCGAAAATTAGAGAAAATTTCCCGGAATGAAGGAAACTTCCCGTAAAGTGAACAAAACTTCACGAAAATAAATAAAGTTTTGCGAAAATTGAAAGAAATTTCCAGAACATTTATGAAAATTCACCCTAAAATGAATGAAATTGAACCCGCTCACCCGATTCCTGTGCCACTGTAGGCGTATATTTTTTCTAATAAATTACATTTTCATTGGGATGATTGGAGGGACAGCTAAATATCCTTATATACTTCTTTTATAATTGTTTGCTTGTTTGATGAGGGCTTAACGGCACCTTGACAACAAGGGTCAAATTGTGCCTGAGAGGTCAGATCGTTCTAGAGGTAGGAAGGAAAGGAAATAGTTGGAAATTGAGAGAAATACAATAACTAAAAGTCAGAAAGCTGAGGTAGAGAGAGGCGGTGCTTCAAAAAAATGAAAAAAAAACTTCTTTTAGATTTATTCTTATTTTGGTAATCATTTCGTTTAATTACTGTGATAATGTAGCAAATCTAAAGTATTATATAAAGATATTCATCTGTTTCCCCAAGTATACGCATAAACTGGCCTTAAAATTCACACAAATTCAAAAAGTTGCAAAACGACAAGTAGGCCATGGTCATGTAGGCCTACGTCCAAAGACACCAAAACACTCCTTTTGGTTAACTCTCTATATGTGAAACTCGCAATCCATCTGGTCTTTTCATGTTGCGAGCCCATATTACAGTACTTACCTCGGATGTATAATTCTGTGCTACAGAACACTAAGTGAGGATGAGAAGAAAAGTGTATGACACCAAAGCACGGTTTTCTTGTCTTTTCTCATTTAAATGTAAGCCTTAACCTAATTTACTTACCAAAATGAATCATGAGCAAAGCTTAGGAATTAATTAAAGAAATATTCATACTTTTAGAAAATACTTACTTCACTACTAAGACAGTTAAAGGATTAGTTCAGTGGTCAAGCAAGTCCAACTGACATGAAACAGGACTTCAAAAGAAACAATAGGCCCTAGCTAGTGAAGAAACCATTCAAATATCTGATTTCTGAAAGAGACATTGAAGCTTTACCACTGAACTAATCGTTTAATGAAAAAAAACATGAAAACATTATTATTTTTAGCGTGGTAAGTTCAGTCGAAGACGCCGGTCATTCCACCTGGATCAGTAGATTTTTATGTACCAGACTCGCCTCCACATAACACTAATGACACCTTTGGGTGAAATCTTAATTCCCCCCTTGGATCGGTAGATTTTTATGTACCAGACTTGCCTCCCCATGACACTAATGACACCTTTGGGTGAAATCTTATTCCCCTCCCCTTACTCCACCTGACACACGTTAAACATCGTTTTTTTTGCTCAATCTCAGACAACCACATACATGTGCTCCGGGATGGTACTACTGTTAAAACCGCCCCTCCCCCCCCCCCCTCTCCCTCCCTCCGAAAAAAAATCATTTGTTTTCCGCCCTGGCAATAAGGTTCAAGCTATTAAACCAACGCTTTAACAAAATAAACTAAAATTTATCACTTACCTTATACTTATCCTCCAGTCCACTTTTCAGCTCATCTAATTTTTTCACAAACTCCAGTAATATCTGCGACACCGTTTTATTGTCCGCTATGACGTCATCGTTGCCATCCCATGTTTTATTTTTCTCGATGAACTCCTCCTTCAAACGACCCCAAGATTCATTCTCCTGTGAAAATGGAAAGGGACGGTAAGTATTGGGGTATGGGGAATACTATGACAGTAAAGGGAAATGTAACCCCTCCCCGAGAACTTCAATGCTTGACCCCCAATACAAAATATAAAGGATACATTTTGGTATGTTGTTCCATTCAAAAAGTATAATCTTGAATCATAAAGACGTCACGAAAACTACTGATGATTGTAAAATGTTTACTATAGAATATAAATATGACACCCTCCCTTTTTCAATTCAATTTCTATCTTTCAAAATTTATTCTGATGGTGAATCACAGTTGAATAAAGACAAATCTGTTTTACTACATCCTGAGTCACAACAGCCAATAAATGATGACCCAAAATGGCATCGATAACATGGGTGTAGCCAAATCGGAAGGGAGGGGGGAGGGGTGTCGACAGTTAAAAAGTTTTAAGCAAAAAGTTAAATGGTAATAGTAAAATGGTAAAAGAGGGTCGACAGTTAAACAAGTTTTTAAAATGAAGTAAAATGATAATCCAAAAAGCTGGCTACACCACTGCGAAAGACAAGTAATATATAAAGAAAAGCGTGGGTCACAGTTTTTTTTTGTGGGGTGGGGGGCCGGCCGGTCTTTGGGAGACATAAGTTTTTCTTCCTTTTTTAGTCAGAAAATAATGACAAAAAACTGTGTGATTTATATATTCTTTCATATTTTACCTTTCATTATGCTCGTCATGCTCTTGTGTAAAATATGCAGGTGGTTTTATCAGTATCACTATTTTTGAGAAAGAAACCGGCCAAATTAAGTGACCACTAGATTGGAGGGGGGGGGGGGGAGTATTGGCATAAAACGTTTTGTGGGATCACACCCTTGTCAAAGTAAACTGATTAAATTGTGTCCCTGTCCCAATAAAGATAAACAGTACAAGTGATTCTGCAATAACCTTTTAGTGGATTAGACAGTTTCTTTTCGGATTTGGACGAATGAAAAATTCGATCTTGCCGAGAAGTGGGGGTCTTTCCACCTCCCCCTCTCCCCCAACCCCCGTGACGCTGCTCTTGGAAATAGTTACTGTCTACTTACAACTCTTTGCAAACTGGCATAATAGTCAGCTAGCTTTTGTGGATTCCCCTCATGATCTGTGCACGTCTCAAGGCATAGAACACCATATATGATATCTAACACTTTGTTGATGCCAGTCTTTAAGTCCCTTAGTCGATCCCTGTGGTACACCAAGGACTGGTGGTCAGAATTACCACCATTCATTCTGTCCCGTTTTTAGCCTGTCATAGATCAACTTCCAGGAATGGCCGTGTTTTAAAATGTTGGTATTCTTGCTGCAGAAAGAAAACAATTTGTAATATAATAATATTGTTTACGAATTTTTTGGTTTTACAAAAAAATTGTAAACAATATTAGCCCTCAAAATAATGTCGTTTTGGCTTGTAATTGTGGAGGTGGTGGTTGGTGGTGGTGGGGGGAGGGGGGTCGCACTACTCACACTGAGAGGGAATCCCTCTCACAAATGTGAATACTGAGGTCGTTATTGCCAATTACCCACAAGGCACTGGACACTATAGGCATATAGGCCTCATTAGACTGCACATTCTTCCCTCGTATCATCACTTCTCTATAATTACTAATCCAGGTCAGGATTAATCAATATCAAAGAATTAGTTTAGTGGTCAAAATGGTCAAACAAGGTCGTCCTATTGTAAACAGATAGAAAGAGCAGCACATAAACAAAATGGGGAAGAAACAACATGCAATATCACATTCATTTGTGTAGATATGTCAGGTGTTGTCAATCTATTGTACAGTACTAGGTAAACTCCTTCTTTTCACTTTCTTAACAATCGTCAATATATTCTATGAAAAATAGATATAATTTTAATTTTGTAATAATTTATTTATCATACATTCAAAGCTTTCTTCAGGTAGTAAGTTATAATCACTTTACTGAAACTTGTTTACTCCCTGGCATATCCAATGGTCTTTGAGCAACAAAATCTCAGAACTTCTTTATAAGAAAAAACAGGAAAGTAGGGACGTGACGTTACAATCATATAATCTGATTTCAGTCGTTCCTACACAAATGAAACAGAACTTAGCACTTTAACACACACATATATATATATATATATATATATATATATATATATATATATATATATATATATATATATATATATATATATATATATATATATATATATATATATATATATATATATATATATATATATATATATATATATATATATATATATATATATATATAAAATAAAAAAATGAAAGTTCAATGTTAGTAGCAAAAATTAGCAACATTTTAATATTTCGAAAGACATGCTAGACTTAAAACAGTTGTTTCCCCTCTATAAATATATGTTATCAATGAATGACTTAATATTAATAACAATCAATATATTTTCATTACACTAATCTGATTTCAGTCGTTTCTACACAAATGATACCAAATTTTAAACTTGAATACCTTCTTAACGGAAAAAGATTTTTGAATGCTTCTTGCTCCATTTTGTTTCTTTTGAAGTCTTCTTTCATATACGATGAGCATGTTTGACCACGGAGCTAAAGATAAACATGCATGACTACTGACCTAAAGATAAACTTGCTTGATCACTGAAGTAAAGATAAACATGCTTGACCACTGAACTAAAGATAAACATGCTTGACCACTGAACTAAAGATAAACATGCATGACCACTGAACTAAAGATAAACAGCTTGACCACTGAACTAAAGATAAACATGCTTGACCACTGAACTAAAGATAAATACATTTGACCACTGAACTAATCCTTTAAACAGTTAAAATAAGGATGTTCGTAACGCAGCTGATATTTTTGGTAACAGCCACAACGTTCACGCACATATTGTTGTTAAGATCTTAAAATGGCCAAATCACCATCAAGAAAACGCGGCGAAACATATAAATCATACTTACAAAAATATTGATAGTCCTTCTATGTAAGTTCCTCAATAGACGGCGAACTTTTAATAACGATAAACAACAAACGTAAGACTAGGAATTTAGTTTAAACCAATATTGACAAACATGCGACTATAGCACAACATACTATCCCAGAATTAGAGAAGGGCATACGCGAGTATTATTACATCAAGTGTGAGAATGTCAAGATCAATAATTGCTCCACGGAGCATGATCAGAAAATGTTCACAAAGTGTTATTCCTTTGTTGGACCATAATAACCCCATAGGTGTTGCTTAAGCGTCCCAATCAATGTCTTGTCGCTTAGGAACTTCTTGTGGCAGCGCTGTTGTTACCGATCTCAGTTTTGAATATTGTCTAAGCTTTGTTTACTGTTTCAATAATTCACTCACTGATTAGTCATGACATGCATTGTCCATGTTTCTGTTAAGGTTACTGATTTATTTCATTGTACTTGCGATCGCACAATAAAGAAAAGTTGAGAGGTGAAAGGAAATCCAACGGGGTACAGATAAGGTGTCCGCCCACTGGTCCGAATTTCCAATAGTCCGAAGGTTTAATAGTCTGAAAGACAAGCCCCAATAGTCCGAAAGTCCGAAGCATATAGGCGGGATATGAGGGGGAGGGGTCGGTGACAAAGGGGAAACTTTTTTCCCCTAAATGTATCTTTTGTATCATGGTGATTTGTTGCATCTTAGTGTAAATTCCCCTACCCCCTCCCCTCCCCCTCCCCCACCCACCTTTACTTTTGACTCTGCCCCTCAAACTTTTAGTAGTCAAATCCCGCCCATAGTCCCAAGGTTCAATAGTCTAAAGGCCCAATAGTCCGAAGGTTAGAGTTAGGCCAAAGGTTAGGGCTAGGGCTTTCAGACTATCGAACCTTCAAACTATCGGACCTTCGGACTAAGTGGGCCTTTTCTTTCGGACTATTGAACCTTCGGACTATTGTGCCAATAATACGTTTATCAACTTTTATTTCATCAAGCTTCAAAATTTTCCGAACATTCGTCAGTATGCGGAATTACATTCATCACTACACAAATGACATTCGTCACTACGCGAAAAGAGGGACGACTTGCTTGACCAATAAACTAAAACTTTAAAATACATAAGGTATTTTGTGAAGGAGAAGTACTGCCCTGCAAACAATACCGGATTGGACGCAGTAATAAACTTAGATTTCACTTTGTACAATATCTGAGGCTCATGTCTTTAAGAAATTTGCAAGAAAGCTATAGCCTTGTGTGACAAACCTTCACACAGCTCCACAGGCTGACTGCATTGTGCATATTGTATTACAGCACTTCTGCTTGTCGACCGCGCTGCAACCAAAATATCACTTTCCAAACACTCGCTAGGAATAGAAGAAGACTACACCTCCAGGTTGTGATGGGGGCACTTCATACTAACAGTGGTAGGGGTGTGCAGCCCACAAACCGAAACACCCGCAGTAGGACAGATTTTGTGGTAAGTGCAGTATGAAATCGTACAATCTTGATACCCGTAGTATAAAAGAAGTCAATTTTGAGACCTGCAGTATGAGGTTTCAACGAAAATAATAAGAAATGGACCAGCAGTACAAAATTAACACAGTAAAACATTATTTTTTTCGGTTTTTAGAAGAAAACAATTTAGTACAATTTTTGGGGGGTTTTTATAGTAGAAAGAGACACCTACGAAAATGGTGCAAAAAAAAAACACCTGCTTGGGCAGCACATATACATATACCTCACATATGGAAGTTCCCCCTCCCCCTTTTCCCCTCCCGACTACACCATGACGCCCAGTCCGTGTTCAGTGCTTTAATTGAAGATGTACTACCTCCATGTAGTGTAATGTGTCGCAATGGATTCGTTTTTTGTTATAGTTAGAATCATTATGCGAATGTTTGATATATGATGGGAATGCTTCTTTGTGGTGAATAGTTAGGATTACGATCGGTGCTTCGATCACAGATGTGCTAAAGCTCCATATGGTGTATTTTTGTATATTTCGCTGTAGTTTACAGTCAGGCCGGGCGTCACCATAGGCGCAACTCAGTGGCGTGTCTAGGGGGAGGGGCTATCGGGGTCCCCAAATTGTGTAAAGCCATAAATATAATTAAGTGATATGTCAAATGAATCATCAGATTATACCAACAGAGATGTTGGCATTTAATACTTGTATCGACGTGATCGACTAAATTATCGTTGAACTTGGGGTGAAACTTTTCCATAAACCTCCATTTTGGATCAAACACTTACAATATTGGACCAATAATCTTCAATTTGTACCAACAACATCCAAGTTTGAACAAAATATCTTAAATTTAGGACAAATAAAAAGTCTTCATTTCTGAACCACTATTCAATTTTTGACCACAAATTTATCAATTGAAAGTTATTCTAAATTGACCAAACGTACCTGATCTATTCTTTCCTTCAGAAGTGGAAATCCAGTAAATTCAGTATCTGTTGGGAAGGGAAGGGAAGGGGGACGGGGGTTGGGGGGTTTCAGTAAAGATTCATATATAATTTTCTGCACAACTCCAAGGAATTATGATTTCATATTAATGTATGAGTTTTAAAACACTGTAAAATTGTCAATATTTAAGCGATTCTTATTTTTGAGTCTTCACAATATCCACATTCAATTTTGAGCAGAATTAGTCTTTCCCAATAATTTCAGTGACTAAGATTTAAATAGAAAATGAATAAAGATTCGACTTGGCGACCCCAGTCATTTATTAGCCATAACTGCGTCATTCAAAAAGTCTGCTACTCAGCTTTTGATAAAACCAGACAAAAATAAATTTGAGCGATTTGTAACTTTAGAGTTATAAATTTAAAATTTGTGCAAGTTAAAGTTGTAAGTCTAAAATTGTAATTTTTAAGTTCTTGCACAAAATTTAGATTTATAACTATACATGTAGATAAAACATGCATAAATTAGTATTTTGGCTTGTTGCTGACTTTTTTAATGTCGCAGTTATGGCTAATTAGTGCCATGCTGAAAAGTTTCTCTTTAAGCCTACCCGCACCCAGCACCTGAGTTAATCCTGAAAACTCAGGTATGGCAATTACCAACCCGACTTCCTGTTCAGTGTATTGTGTTTCCACTCCAAACAATGATTGCTTATCTGCCATCCCCATGCAAACCACAGCCAAGTTGCCCAAAGCTATGTGTGTATAAGATTACAGAAGCTAGCGAAGAGTAATCAGGCCTTTTTGTGATTGAAATCTCTTATCTGTGTTTAGTGTCTTGGTGGGAGAAATTTGTTTGTAAACTGGTGATACAAATAGTTGTGCCTGAAGTGATGTGTGCAATAACTGTGAATGATTGACGGACCGTTTCTTCTAAGGAAAGATATTGCTTCATGACGTATGGCTGGGCCACTATTTTAAAAGTTGTCACTTTAAAGTTGTAATTTTAAAGTTGTAATTCTAATGTTTGTAAATTTAAAGTTGTAACTGTCAAGTTGTTAGTGTCAACTTGTAATTGTCAAGTTGTTAGTGTCAAGTTGTATGTGTCGAGTTGTAACTGTCAAGTTGTAACTGTCAAGTTGTTAGTGTCAACTTATAAGTGTCAAGTTGTTAGTGTCAAGTGGTATGTGTCAAGTTGTAACTGTCAAGTTGTAACTGTCAAGTTGTAAGTGTCAAGTTGTAAAGTCAAGTTGTAACTGTCAAGTTGTAATTGTCAAGTTGTAAGTGTCAAGTTGTAAGTGTCAAGTTGTAAGTGTCAAGTTGTAAGTGTCAAGTTGTAACTGTCAAGTTGTAACAGTCAAGATGTAACTGTCAAGTTGTAACTGTCAAGTTGTAACTGTCAAATTGTAACTGTCAAATTGTAACTGTCAAGTTGTAACTGTCTAGTAGTAAGTGTCAACTTGTAACTTTAAAGTTGTAATAAAAACTTGAAACCTAAAACCCAGAAGGGAGCCGAAAGCCAGAGCGGAGAGCAATATGGTGAGCCGAGAGCCAGAGCGTACGGCAAGATGGTGAGCGGAGGGTCAGAGAGGGGGGTAGAAGGGAAGGACCAGAAGGGAAGCCAAGGGAGAGGATGGAAGGCCAGAGGAGAAGCCGAGGGCCAGAGAGGAGGGCCATAGGGAGCCGAGGGCCAGAGGTGGGAAGGAGGACCAGAGACGGAGATAGGAGGGCCAGAGGGTAAGCCGAGGTCCAGAGGAGATGAGAGGAGGGCCAGGGGGATTCGATGGCCAGAGGGGGGAGTCGATGACCAGAGGGACAGTGGAGGGCCAGCGAGGAGGGCCAGAAGGAGAGCAGAGGGCCAGAGGCGGGAGGGGAGGCCAGACGTGGGTAGGGCAGGGCCAGAGGAAGCCGAGGGCCAGAGAAGGGAAAGGGACTAGAGGGGGAGTTTAGGGCCAGAAGGGGAGTCAAGGGCAAAAGAGGAGGGCCAGAGGGGGTGCCGAGAGCCAGAGAGTAGGATCAAAGGGATGCCAACGGCCAATGAGGAGAGCCAGAAGGGTGCCAAGGGCCAGGGAGGATGGATGGAGGTCAAGGGGAAGGATGGAGGGGGTATTGAGCGTCATAGTGGAGGGCCAGAGGGTGCCAAGAGCCGGAGGGGAAGGCAAGAGGGGAGCCGAGGGCCAGAGTTGAGGGCCAGAGGGGAGTCGAGAGCCAGAGAGTAGGGCGATATGGGTGCCAAGGGCCAGGGAGTTACCAAGGGCCAAAGGGGAGGGCCATGGGGAGCCCAGGGACAAAGGGGGCAGAAAAGAGACACGAGTGCCAAAGGAGGGCCAGAGGCAAGCCGAGGGCCAGAGGGGAGGGCCTGAGGGGGAGCCGAGGGACAGAATGAAGACCAGATAGGAGCCAAGGGCCAGAGGACTAACCAGAGGAGGGACCCAATGGACAGAGAGGAAGAGCCAAGGGCCTGAGGGCAATACCACAGGGTGGAGCCTAAGACCAGAGTGGATTGCCAGAGATGAAGCCCAGGATAAGAGGGAGAGGACCAGAGGGAGAGACGGGGCCAGAGGGGAGGGCCAGAATGGGAGGTCGAGGGCCAGAGGGGAATCAGAGGGTCAGAAGCGGATCCGAGTGCCAGAAGGGGAGCCGAGGTCCACATTGGGAGCCCAGCCAGAGTGGGAGCCGAGCGTCAAAGAGGTAGCAGAAGGCCAAAGGGGGAATCGAGGGCCAGATAGGTAACCGAGGGCCAAAGGGGGAACAAAGGTCCAGGGGCAGCCGAGGACCAGAATTGGGTCTGCTCCTCTGTCTTCTTGTCCTCTCTCGTTTTCCCTTTGACCCTCACTCGACTCCCCCTCTGACACTCCCTGGTTTCCCTCTCTGGTCCTCTTTTGTCTCCTCTTCCCATTTGGCCCTCTTTCGTCTCCCCTCCCCTTCTGGCCCTCACTCTCCTCTCCCGTTGGCCTTCCTTCGTCTTCCCTCCTCCTCTGGGCCTCCCTCGTCTCCCCTTCTCCCTGGCCCTCTCCTCTCTCGTTTCCCCCCTTTTACCCTCCCTAGACTCCCCATCTAAGCTTCTCTCGTTTCCCTTTCTGACACCCTCTCTCGTCTCTCCTCCTCTTCTGGTCCTGCCTCTCCTCTCCCGTTGGCCTTCCTTCGTCTCCCCTCCCCTTCTGGCCCTCACTCTCCTCTCCCGTTGTCCTTCCTTCGTCTTCCCTCCTCCTCTGGGCCTCCCTCGTCTCCCCTTCTCCCTGGCCCTCTCCTCTCTCGTTTCCCCCTTTTACCCTCCCTAGACTCCCCATCTAAGCTTCTCTCGTTTCCCTTTCTGGCACCCTCTCTCGTCTCCCCTCCCCTTCTGGTCCTGCCTCTCCTCTCCCGTTGGCCTTCCTTCGCCTCTCCTTCTCCTCTGGGCCTCCTTCGTCTCCAATCCTCCCTGGACCTCTCCTGTCTCGTTTCCCCCTTGACCCTTCATCGACTCCCCATCTGACCCTCTCTCGTTTCCCTATCTGGCACCTACCTCGTCTCCCCTCTGGCACCATCCCCATCTTCTTCTTCTGACACCTCCCTCTATCCCCTAGACCCACTCCCCCGTCTCCCCCTCTGACCCCCTAACTCGTCTCCCCGCAACGGGGGAAACGAGGGCCAAAAAGGTAGCCAAGAGCCAGAGGGGGAACGGAGGGCCAGAAGTGTGTCTGCTCTTCTCTCGTTTCCCCCTTTGGCCCTCTCCCGTCTCTCCTCCCCTTTTTACCCTCCCTCGTCTCCCCTCCCCTTTTGGCCCTCTCTCTCCTCTCCCGTTGACCCTCCTTCGTCTCCCCTCCTCCTCTGGCCCTCCCTCGTCTCCCCTCCCTCTCTGGCCTTCCCTCGTATCCCTTTCCCCTTCTGGCCCTTCCTCGTCTCCCTTCCCCCTCTGACCCCTTCCTCGTTTCCCTCCCCTACTGCCTCCCCCTCCATCGTTTACTCTCTGGCCTCTCCCTCGTCTCCATCTCTCAATCCCTTCCTCATGTCGCCCTCTGACTCTGCCTCGTCTCCCCTCTAATCCTCCCTCGTCTCCACTCTCTGTCCCTCCCTCGTCTCCCCTCTCCCTCTGGCCCTCCCTCGTCTCCCCTCCCCTCTGGCCCTCCCTTGTCTCCTCTCCCGGTGGCCCTCCTTTGCTTCCCTTTCTTTTCTGGCCCTCCTTCGTCTCCTTTCCCCCTCTGGCCCTCCCTCGTCTCCCCTCCCACTCTTGCCACCTCCCTCGTATACCCCCATCTGGCCCCTCGTTCGTCTTCTACTCTTGCTCCTCCTTCGTATCCACCCTCTTCCCCTCCCTCGTCTCCCGCTTCTGGCCCCTCCCTCGTCTCCCGCTTCTGGCCCCTCCCTCGTCTCCCATATGGCACCTCCTCTGTCCCTCCCTCAGTTCTCCTCTGACCCTCCCTCGTCTTCCTCTCTCTGGAACCCTCTCTCGTCTCACTCTGGCCCCTCCCTCCCTCGTCTCCCCCCCTCTTACCCCTCCCTCGTAACCCCTCCCCCGTCCCACTCTGACCCCCTTCCTCGTCTCCCCTTCTTCTTCTTCCCTCGTCTCCCCTCTCTGACCCTCCCTAGTCTTCCCCTCTGACCCCCTCCCTCCCTCGTCTCCCCCTCTTACCCCTCCTCGTAACCCCTCCCCCGTCCCGCTCTGACCCCCTTCCTCGTCTCCCCTTCTTCTTCTTCCCTCGTCTCCTCTCTGACCCTCCCTAGTCTTCCCCTCTGACCCTTCCTAGTCTCCCCTCTGACCCTCAATCGTTAAAGTTACAACTTTAAAGTTCGAATTTTAAATTTGTAAGTTTAAAGTTGTAACATTATAGTTGTAACTTGTTACTTTAGAGTTACAACTTTAATGTTAAGACGTTTTTTGTAACTTTAAAGTTAGGACTTTAAACTTACAACTTTAGAGTTGTAAATTGCACAAACTTGATCACTTATAAACACCATCGACGCAGCCACCACACCCTACCCATGCTATACGCCACCCTATGCCCCATACGTCACTAAAGACCTACCATGAGATTCGACCCTTGAGTCTGTCCCACCTGATGCCCCATATACCATACAATACTATTCCTCATATACCCTCCCATCCATGTTCCATATTACAACGCAACCTCTGTCTTATAAATGTACCCGATCATATCCACTAGACAACTCATGATATCCCTTTTGTCACTCCTTGCCATATGACAACCCCATATGTTCCATAGTACATCCTATCCAATGTCCTACATGTCATCCCACTATTTCCCATATGCCATCTCACCATATGTCCCCTCCCAAACTGTCCCATATGATAACACACGCATTGTCGCATACCTGTACTCTAAACCCAACATCCTATACAAATCACCTTATTACATATTCCGACCCACACATATCCCATATAAATTGTCAACCTAGTTTTTAAAATACTAGTCCAAAATACTATCCCACCCCTACGTCCCACATTCCATCGCACCCTATTCCACATATGCCATTCCAACTATGTACCATCCAACTCTTATACTATGCCCATATACTATCCAATATTATACTCCTACGCAACCATCCTGTTTTGTACGTGTACGCCATCGCACCCTCTATACATACTTCACATACCACCTTGTCCCTCATGCAAACCTACCTAATGTCCCACATCTAACTCTTTCCCATACGCAATCCCACCTTTATCCAGTATCTTTCATCCCACCGTATGTCTCACATGCCATTCTACCATATATTATGACATACGCCATCCCATCCGTGTCCTATACGCCACCACAAAAATTGTCCCAGATGACAGCCAACTCATATCAAAGACACGTTCGCCATTACACCCACTATCCCAACCCACCCTGATCCACGTAATACTTAACCATATTTCGTATGCGCAATCCAACCATCCATTATCCTGTGTCTCACTTTATCATTACCAATTCCATTCCATTAATGTCCCATATACCATTCTACTCAATGTCCAATATGACAGCCCGTCCTCTGTCTTAAGCATGCACGCCATCATACCCAATATCCCACACATGTCATCCCACTCCATCCCATATACCAACCCACTCATGTCTCATATGATATTCCTCGATTCTTATGCGCAATCCCACGCTTCACCTTTCATCCCAATCAATGTCCCATATGACGTCCCACCCTATGCCCCATATGCCATTTCATCTTATAAACCGTATATGCCACCCTGCCCTCCATCCCATATTGTGCCCAATGTGATGTATCCTGTGTGCCATCACATTCTATGTTTCATATGCTATTACACCCTATGTCCCACATTTTATCTTACCCTATTTCTTATACAAAAACCCACTCTTTCTTCAATACAATCCATCCCAAGTTGTATCCATATGCCATTTCACCTATGACCCACATACCACCCCACCTATAATCGACATGCCATCCCACTTATGACCCATATGCCAAGCTACATATGATCCACATACCACCCCACCTATGATCCACATGTCATCCATCTACGATCGACATGACACCCCACCTATGCCCCACATGCTTTTCCACCAAAGACCCACATGCCACCCACCTATTATCCACATGCCACCCCACTTATGATCTATATGCCACCCCACCTATGATCCACATGTCATTGCACTCTACATTTTATATTATGGAACCACATGAAGATTTCCAACAGCAAAAAATACTAATGATACAAACTATAGATGATATCATGTTGGATCGACATTTTATCAGGATGTGTTATAGAACAAAACCCTGATTTAACGGTATATGGACAGATAAAGATGTTATATTTACCACAAAGATCCTTAAATACTGAACAGAATAGTCATTAAATTACAGTATGTCAAAAGCATCCGTATTGTCTGAGATATGACTAATACAAGTTTTGATGTATATAAGAAGACAGCTGAATAGCTTTAATTTTAAAGTTATACTTTTAAGTTCTCTCCTAAATGCCAGTTACTGAAAATTAGACTGTTATCTCCTGCTAACTTAAGGATATTGAAATGGTTAACTGGTTATATGACTAGATTCGCTACTAAACGGATATATTGAATAGACGTTACCAAAATGATAGCACATGGTATTAAGTGATAGAAAATTAATGGTTTCTAATTGCAGGGAGAACAAAAACGAGCGTATATAAGCTATCATATCAATACAATCCTTGCTTCTACAACAGGCACCTTGTTTTCAGAGAGGTGATCCACACTGCTGCCCCTCATTGCCTGTACCCTGCCCCCTTTCTCTTTGCTCTACATTTTGTTCACAATAACATTTTTTTAGAACTATTTTGGGTTCTTTTCATGTTGATTACAATTCCCCAACATAAGAAGATGCTGGAACACTTCTTTTTGTATTGATTACTCTCTTAATTACATTTGGGCCCTCAACCCTTCCCCCAGAGTGCTCTTGGTGCCTTATTTATGCCCTTTCACGGAACGGCCTGACCGTGGTAAGGAATTGAAAGAAGAAAAAAATACGTCACCATCAAAAAATTCATAGATTTTCTTGTTGTTGTAATGTTACAAGATTACAATCAACTTTGCACACTTTTAACAATTGGATAGTTTTGCTATCTTTTTGACCCCCAAAAAGTTATTGGTCTTTTTTCTTAAATGTGTTTGTTTTCTTCCAATTTGATAATTTGGCTTTTTGCTAGTTGTTTGGCTATTTGGAGACTTGTTTGGCCTATTTAATATTTCTCCAAGGCTTTAATGGAGAATAAGAAAAGAAAGTAAAAATCAATTTTCTGGTCACGCTCAGACTACGTGATATATTGCATGTGTTCCTTTAAATTCATCATAACACATTCTTTGCTTTTTAGTATATTTCTATTCTTTCCAGAAACACACATACACACATATATATATATATATATATATATATATATATATATATATATATATATATATATATATATATATATATATATATATATATATATATACGTATATATATGTATACAAATATATATATATATATAAATATATATATATATATATATATATATATATATATATATATATATATATATATATGTATGTGTATATATGTATGTATATATGTGTATATGTATATATATATATATATATATATATATATATATATATATATATATATATATATATATATATATATATATATATATATATATATATATATATATATATATATATATATATATACATATACACATATATACATACATATATACACATACATATATATATATACCTATATATATACACATATATATATATATATATATATATATATATATACACACATTTATATATATGTACATATATATATATATATATATATATATATATATATATATATATATATATATATATATATATATATATATATATATATATATATATACATATACGTATATATATATATATATATATATATATATATATATATATATATATATATATATATATATATATATATATATATATATATATATATATATATATATATATATATATATATATACATATATATATATCAAGCAATTGTTTGCCACCAAGATTACGAAAAGCGTAGTGGCTTAGCTAAAGGGAAGGTGGAAGGGCAAGGGGAAATTGTCTCCTCTGGCCGGAAATTTCCAAAAAGTTTGAAAACTTGCACAATAGAAATTCCATATGTTAGATTGTTTTGGTAGATAAGAGCGATTTGTCTGAAGACTGCAAGTTGTATACTCGTCATCTTGGGGGAAAAGGATAACGAAAACCGAATTTGTAAGTTAGGCCTATAATTAGCTGTTTAGAGTAAAACAAATTTCCGACATTTTTGTCAAAATTTTCAAAGGATTTCCTCAAATAATCCAGTTTTTCTTCAAAATATCCGAGTTTTAACTCAAAATATCCGACCTCATTCTCAAAATACCCGACCTCATTCTCAAAATACCCGACCTCATTCTCAAAATTTCCGAAGATTTTCCTCAAAGTATCCTGCATTTTCCCTCAATATTTTCGAAGGATTTTCTGTAAATATCCAAAGTTTTTCGTTAAAATATATCGGACATACGACCCCTCCCCCACCCTACCCCTCCCCACCCTACCCCTTCCCTTCCCCCACCCCACTCCCACCCCACCCCACCATATTTTATTAAATTGATGTTTTCTCCTTAATTTGTAATTGAAAGCTAAGTATATTAGAATAATAAAAACACCATACTCTTGAATATGTACCCATCATTATCATTTTTATCAGTTAATTCGTAAATGGATATATGTATTAATCGTATATGTTCCCTATTGCAGGCCTGGGGGCATGGGGACATGCCCCCTCCCTTTGGCAGAATTTTAACAATTCAGTACATTTTGGGGGGAATTTGCCTCTTGTCCCCCACACGTTTGAATAAGAGGTCATGTCTCCCTCCCCTTCACTTTCAAGATGAGAATTACGGCACTGCCCTATAGCCAGATAGCGTCCACGCTAAATATCAGACTGTAAGCAGCATTAACCAAGACACAGACGGTCCGTAAACTGATCAAATATATCCTTTTGAAACGCATAAAAGGGTGCACACAATGAACCGTATGATTTCTTTAAACAAATCTGCATTTCATTATGTAAGTCATATTATCGCGAATACAATTTGAATATAAAACAAAATTGTTGAACCATTTGTTTTATTTCAAACAGGTATCAACGAGCCAACGTCTCTTTTCTGCCCTTTTTACGCCTGAATGCTCACGGTCTGGTTTGCTATACAATATATCATTATATTTAGCCGTTCAGTCGTCGTTCAGAAGAATTTGGATCAAAAATTGTAAGTATACACCTATACAGAAAACAAAAATCACTCTTAACATGACTGTTATTTTCATAGAAATATTTTGCGTAAAATGTATTGGTTGCATTAAGCTTACGTACAAGATCTGCATATAATAAAAACGTTTCACATTTAATTCGCTTAATTGTTCATGCAGCAAATTTTATTCAAAAGATGTTTTAGGCCCTATTTACCGTACCCCTAACAGCCTAATAAATTTCTAGCGTTTTCAGTGACTTAGATTTAAGAATAATTGAAAAGAATTAATAAAAATAATGTGATTTGTCCGCCCAGTCATCCAGTCATGCCACGGAGGTATTAACTGGACTGATTTTAATAAATTTAGCATAAATCTGTAAATAAGAATTTGACAGAACTTGAAGTGGATAAGTCATAACTGAAAAACAACAAGAATAGTGTTTGTTTTTTCTTCTTCAGAATTCACTATGACATTTAGGGGAGCTATGACATTTGGAAGGAAACTAAGCCACTAATAGCCCCCTTACACACTCTTCTACGTTGATGACCTATGTCTTTTCACATCACACCTTACGTAATAGGCCCAAAAAAGTTTGTAAAAAACCCTCCAGTGTGACAGTGAGATACAGCTGCAGCTCCTCCAAGATGCTGTGTCAAAGGGTAAAAAAAATGACATCAAACTGTTAATTATTTGCATATTCTTTAATAACTAGTCTTAAAGTGGTTCATTTTTAACGGACTTTAAATGGATTTCTCGCTATCATTTTCATCATTTTCAATAAATACTCAGACAATAGCTATAGCACTATAGTGTTTTGAGGTTCGGGTCAGTATATAATGTTACGACACGATACTTGTCAACCATATGCACCGCAAATAGATGGGAAGTGAGGGTGTGAAGGAGCACCCTCCCCCCCCCCTCCCCCACACGCACATGCACACACACAGACGACAGTGTTTTAAAACCCTATGTATTTTTTTAAACTTTGCCGGAAAGTGAGGGAACGGGGACATGTCCCTTTGTCCCCCAGGAATTACGGCCCTTATCCCATCATAATAAATATTTACGCATATCATTAACTTCTCCTTTTCCGCTCCCTTATAGTGATAGTTGAATCGTTTTAACACTTTCGTGCAAAAAAAGTGATGGCAGGAGAATCCGATACCACAGAAATCATCGCCTCTAAGAATGATTTCAACATTCAATTTAAACTATTTGGAATAATTATTGTTGCGGTATTATTGTCTTTTGTTGCGATCGTCATTGCCATTATCAGTATCAGCAGTAACAACAATACCAGTGTGTACCTTAACGGTGTAAACACCGACAATTCACAGATTACCGATAATAATCAAGGTAAGAGTTCCGATATTTCGAAAGGCTTAGGTTAATGGTTTACGGGTGTTTTAGCTTGGGGGAGCTTGATACTTTATCTTGTAATTCTGTACGTTTTACTTAGTATATGTCCACCTCCAAATTGACTTAGATTGTTTACAAGGACTTGATGCATCAGTATTCAGTAACACCATCTGCAATAAAGCACTGGTTATACAATGATGAGTTTTCAAACATTAACTGGAAATTCCGCCTTTTCTTTGCCTTTTTATGCCGTTAGAAATACAAAGTTACAGTAGTTTCAGTATCGCTTTATAAACAGAATTTTAGGTGTCAACAGTTATTTAAACAGGCTAAAAATTACTGACAGCCCTCTCTGTTCTTTTTGCAGTATTCATAATGAAACTTGGAGCATCTGTTCGGACTGTCGTTATGTCACTGTTTTTTTGGAATGATGTAGTTACTTTATGTTTACATCATGTTTTTGATTTATCACTAAGAATTGTTTGTTTCGCTTATTTAGATGACTTGAGGCATATAATCAACTTCTTTATATTGAATGCTAAAAATTATATTTTTTCTTGCAAAGTCAGCAAAACCTTACCTAATAAGATAGCTTTTTTCTAAAAGTATTGATTTGATATGCAGGTTGAAATTTACATTTTAGAGAAGAACTCTAAAAATGAGCTACTGGGTAATTGAAAACAATTTTTTTGTACATAAGTTTTTTTCTGTATTCTGTACAGTACAGTCACAACTTCTTTCATGTCTCTCTGTTTGCACGACTTGCTGATATCGTTCATAAAACCCTGACTTCTTGTTTTGTCACCTGCAAATCTCATTTCATTTTCTGTATTATTGAACATCTTTGTATCATGAACATTCTCATTTGTATATATGAACGTATGTGTGTTTGTTCTACTGTAATATATATACCGTGAAGTGAAATAAATGGAGGGAAAAAAAGGTAAAGGTTCCGATATTCCGATAGGCTTGATAGAGTGTAAGTGACGTCACACACGGTTGAAATAGAAGAACGTGTGTCCGAAAGTAACTCTTTTTTTTGTCCACTGTGTAGGAACTACGCATTCTGACATTGTGGAATACAATCAGACAATCAGACAATTTCATTGACCAATATAAAACAGCAACAGCAAATATAATTTTTTTAAGGCCAAACAAAAACAAAAACCCTTAATGGATTTAAGAATCCTTACTTTTGATCTGTTATGTCTGAAAGTTGTCAACGGGTGGAGTTAAAACAGCATTTTGCCATTCTCTTGTCATGTTGACTATTTACTGACTAGTGATTTGGTGATTTCTTAGTTTCTACACCGTACGGTTATAAGTTCGTTGCACATCAATTAGATCTCTACGAAAGCCCATTGGGCCATTAAAAAATAGTTTTGGGGGAGGAAAAAAAAGTTTTAAAGAAATAACGCTTAATGTTAAATTCAAGCATTCAACATTACTTTTTGGAAGAAAAATATTTTGGGAGAAAAATAATTGCACTTACTGTTAAATTGTAGGCACTCACATCAGTACATGCCTACTGATGGGTCTTTAAAAATTGTATTAATTTTTTCTCTCCAAAACTATTATTTTTCCCCATTTATTTTTCTCCATTTTTTGTATCTCCAAAACTTTTTTAAGGCGCTAATGGGCTTTCATAGATCTCTAATTGTTACTTCTAGACACTTTTTTCGCTGAAGATCAATTTAAAATCAAAGAAAAACTCGGCCGAAAGTGAGGGCGTTGCATCGTGGGGTTTATTATATTCGAAAACACTTTTCTTGGTTGGCTGGTTAAAGGAAAGGTGTCGCCTCATAAGAAGTGAACGCCGCCGAGTTGGTAACGTCACTTCCGGTTTTCAATTTTCCTTATTGACCGAACATGTGGGTTTACATGCGTTATTGATACATCACGAATTTCTCGCAATCCATAAGGAAAATTAAAAACCCGAAGTGACGTTGCCAGCACGGCGGCGTTTACTTCTGAATTTATTTATGGGACGATACCTTTCCTTTAACCAAAGATTATAACGTCCCAACAGACCTCCGTTGGATTATTCACATCACGGTTGTATATTTGTTAGTTTTTGAGGCAAAAGAAAGCTATGCGATAACAACACATCAGTTTCTTCCTATGAGTGTGTAGGAAACCTGTGCAGTCAGTGATTTAAATTTTGGGAGCCATTTTATCATTTTGCTGATGCAATTCTATTTGCATTTAATGGAAAGGTATCGTCCCGTAAATAAATTTAGAAGTGAACGCCGCCGGGCTGGTAACGTCACTTCCGGTTTTCAATTTTACTTACTCAATGCGAGAAATCTTTCATAACACAACATAACAAGATGACGGGCTAAGAAGGGTTAGGCACCCCATAAACAAGCCCAAACTAACACCACCACCACCACACAAAAAAAAAAATCAAAGACGCCCAAAGTAAGTAAAGAACTTATCAATGTTGACTGAACTTGTATACATAATTGGAGCTAACTACCCACACAGGCAAACCATTCCACTCATTAACAACTCTTTGCAAAAAGCTAAAACGCCGAATATCTATCCGTGAGAACTCTTTGGTCAACTTCAAACTGTTACCACGTGTCACATGAGGATTAGTTAAAACATGCAAGAAATTACAGGAAGTCAAAGCATCACTACCAGATAGGAATTTAAAAACCTGAATCATATCGCCAACGTACTCTTCTCAACTAAAGTGTGGTCAAACCAAGAAATCGCAACCTAGATTCATAAGGGAGATTCCTTATTTAAGAATTAAGTCTAGTAGCTCTTCGCTGAACCTGCTCCAAAATGGACTTATCCTTCTCAAAAAAGAAACTTTAGGCCTGAGTAGCATACTCAAGGTAAGGCCTGAATAACTGCTTATACAAATTAAGATCAACCTCTCTACCAAGAAAATAAAAAAATTCTTCTAATCAAAACAAGTATCCTATTTGCCCTTGCAACTGCTGAAGCACACTGTTTAGAAGGCTTCAGATTACTAGTAACGTAACCAAGATTTAAACCATTGATGCAGTAATCAAAACCCATACTGCTCTGACCAAAATAAATTACATTTTGCATTTATCAACATTGAATGACATCTGTCACGTTTGGAACCAAAAACAAACTTATCCAGATCACTTTGCAAAAGTGAAGAATCCCTAGCATCATCAACAATCCTGTACAGCTTGTCATCAGCAAATTTGCAAATCCTGCGAAACATTAATATCATTAATGAAGATTAAAAAAAAAGCGGACCCAATACAGAATCTGAGGAACACCACTTGTAACCTTTTTCCATGGAGATACTTCACATTAACAACAACTCTTTGTGACCTGTTAACTAACCAAGAATTTATTCAACTGGCACACTTTCCCTCCATACCAAGCGCTCTTGTTTTCATCACTAGCCTGCCTAGCGGAACCTTATCAAATGCTTTTTGGTCATGTTTCCGATAACAAATGAGGCTCCTGTTCGGTCTGACGGATGCGTGATCGATAATATCGCAGATTTTTCCGATCAATAGGAATACTATAAATGCGGAAGTGACGTTGCAATGAGGGCGGCGTTTACGTCTGAATGTATCTATGGGGCGATACCTTTCCTTCCAAGAGTGAAGCTTGCCGCAAGAAAAAAGAGCTTTACATGTAAATACAGATGACGACGTCACTTCAATGGTATTCAAACGCATTATTGATTAATTGGCACTACAGTATCCATATGAATTTTTCGACCAATCAGAAACTTCTAATTTTATTGTATTAAATTATCTCCACAAATATGCCATTAGCCATAAGGTCATTAATAATATTTTCTTTCCTTTTGACCTCAGTCTGCCTTATATCCTGACATATACATGTCTATTTGCCGACAAACCGAATGAACAGGTTCGGACTGGCTCGCCGATCACCCGATCCTGGATCGATATGCTACTGGCCCCCGAAAGGGACTGAGGCCGCCCATAGGCCGTTAAAACAGGCGCAGCAATCTCCCAAAGTGAGATTGAGGCCGCCCACAGGCCGTTAAAAGTGGCCCGGTAACTCCCGAAAGGTGGTTGAGGCCGGTGTAAAAGTAAATTTTGCCCCAGTAAATTTTGGCCTCCGGCCCTTATTTTCTACGAAATTTGGGCCCCCAAGATAATTAAGCCGTAGTATCCAGTAAATTTGGTTTCCCCTCGTATTAAAAACGGTCGGCTAGGAACTTTGGGTCCCCGGCCCTTCTTTCCTAGGAAATGCAGCAGCCGGTCAAAGGCTGTTAATAGCCAGAAAGCCTTCAATCGGGCCTAGATGTGGGCCGGTCTTTACTTCAAAATTGAAGGCCAGTCCTGCACCTGGATCGGGGGAATGATTATGGCCAGTCCGCTCCAGCACTTGTCATTTTCCTGAACGGAACAAGATATTGAAGAAATTTCTCACAATTTCATTTACTTCCCTTTCTCATTCACTATTGTTCTTATTAGGCATCTACGTTGGAGGTTCCGATGACAGGGTCTACCTTTTCCATGTCGGTCACTTTGGAGCAAATACACAGTATTGGTAAGATGAGGGAAAATTAAAAATTCCAATCTCTTCATTTTTAGTTAGCAAACGAATTCACACATAGGTATATGAACGGGGGCAAAGTAGAAAGTTCCCTGCACACACCCACACACACACAATTATCCGAGTGATGACAAAAGTGCCCCTCAATTACTTTCAAAGATGTAGGTCCTGGTGGAATTTTAAAATGAAGTGCCCTTTTACTTTGTTGTTTTGGGCTCACTAATTCTATCAACAGACTGGGAGATATGACTTAGGAAGTGCCTCCTAAGGGGCCGTGCCCTAAGAAACCTTGCCATACGAACAAGGTTGTGCCCCCTAATAGGTCGTGCCCGTAAAGGTCGTGCCCCCAAAAGGTTGTCCCCTCTAGAGGTCGTGCCCCTAAGAGGCCATGCTCCCTAAGAGGTCGTGCCCCCTGAGAGGTCATGACCCCTAAGAGGTCGTACTCCTTAAAGGTCGTTCCCTCAAAGGTCGTATACGCCAACTTTTCCAAAGCTTCTGCAGTTACTTATACATAATTAATTTCTTTGAGCAAAAACATGCAAAAATTGTATTACATGATATGCTTTGATGTTTCAGTGTTTGTGTTGTGCAAAGACTTGACGATTAAATCAATGTTGTACATATCTCAGTGGTGTATTCTGTAAAATGACACAGGACTTTAATTAAAATTAGCAGAAATGATAAAAGGAATACAAAAAATTAAAAAATAAAAGAATAGTCCAACAGTGGCCCGCTCTATGTCTATGACAACATTAAAAGCTGTGGAAAAGTGTCAGCATTTGTGAAATGAAATTTTGACAAATCATTCATATTTGAGCGATTTTTTTCTTCTCTCATTTATTTTCCAGGGATGACAGAAATCAAGAGGTCCGCGGATTCCATATCGACATCGTCAACGCCGGTAAAATCTTTAAGTTTTCCAAAACATTTCTTAAGGAATATATCCCCGAGGTGGTATGTTCATTACTTATGTGATAGAGGGCAATTAAACAAAATAAAGGTGGAAATTACTTCTGATACCATATTCTGTATATAGGATACTGGATTACAAAGATTCCGTACTTGTGTTCAAAGGGAATTTCATAACAATCTTTATGATTTTTAAAATAAATTACCTCTTACTTGCTTGTTTGGGTGAGGTTTAAGGGCACCACGACAACGATGGTCAAATTGTGCCCGAAAGATTAGATTAAGTCAGAGATGAAAAAGAATTGAGAAATTGCGTAGAGTGCAGTAAGTAGGCAAAAGTCTGGGGAAGGTTAGAACAAGATAGTTTAGATATAAATATAGTAGCAGGTATGGTGTACGAAGAAGATGATTTTTTTCTAGGAAGTTTCTGCGGATAAGCTCGGCAATGGGTTTAAACAGTTAAAGGGATTGAGGGAAACTCTGGAGTTGTGAAAAGCGGACAGTCAATGAGGATGTGTTTGACTGTAAGGCGCTCGCTACAGTTATTGTAAAGAGGTAGGGGAGTGTATGAGGAGGTGAGAATGTGTGTGGTTGGTGTGACCTCTCCTGAGGCGAGTAAAGTAGACTTTGTCATTACGAGAGAGGTTGTGGGGATTGGGGTTGGTGGGAATCGAAGGCTAAATGTTGTGAGTTTGTTTTTAGTGTGGGTGTTCCAATTTGATTGTCAGTGGTACTAAATGGTTAGATACATTGATTACATTTTTGAAATTATGATCATATATATATATATACACATATTATCCGTCTCTGCATGATTTCATATATACAAGTTTTGATTAAAAAAAGACGAATTTGGGACGTGATGGTGTGACATCATACAATCACACTTAGCATATTGCCAGCCAAAAATACCATTTTCTACAGTAGACTTTTACGTAAGTGGTAGTTTTTGGTTGGGTAGGTGTGTGTTGGTTGGGTGGGTGGGTGTTGGTTGGGTGGGTGGGTGATGGCTTGGTGGATAGTTCTGGTTGTGTCCCGTCAAATTATCCGATTATAACAACAAAATTATTTTGCACAAAAATGTTTGAAAAACAAACGAAAACGGTCATCCAGCATTTTTTTTTTTTATACTTGCCCAAAGTTCGACCATTTAAGCCAACACTCATACCCGATATGATTTACTTGGAAATGACGGGTACCCAACAAAGGTCGAATTCAGGGGTCCCAAGCAATGATGACAGTGTGATACGCATTTAAGGAACCCCGAACGCCAATTTCTCTACGGATACCATGTCATAGTTGCGCAACTGGGTACACAATTTATGACATTTAAATATATAGCTTTCCATAACCATTTCGTTTTGCATTTCTTCGCAGTTTGCCAGATAGCAAATAAAAACTGTGAATTGGTAAACGATGTATTCAACAACTGCTGGGACTCACAAGTTGGTCAAATACCACGTGGCGGGAAAGGCCTCATGAGTGGATGGTACGATGGTTGTGTAGGTAAGAAGGGGTGTAGCCAGCCTTTTGGATTAGGGAAGGGGGGTCGGAGAACAAAAACAAATGCTTTGACGTGAACAATTTTTCATAATTGTATCAGAATAGCAATCTCCAAACTGTTCGGTAGGCTAAAGTTTACTAAAGGGCATAAGCAAAAAAGGCCATTGCCTACAAATTGTTTTACCAAAATTTATGGAACTATATAGAAATGTAGCTACAACCTCACCTAATATATGACCAGCTATTTAGGAATGTAAATTGTTTATATGATATATTATAGCTATATAGGAATGTAAATTGTTTATATAAT
Organism: Chiridota heheva; assembly: GCA_020152595.1. Classification (NCBI taxonomy): domain Eukaryota; kingdom Metazoa; phylum Echinodermata; class Holothuroidea; order Apodida; family Chiridotidae; genus Chiridota; species Chiridota heheva. The sequence continues at coordinate 108,300 of JAIGNY010001529.1, forward strand.
ATATTATAGCTATAGTGGAATGTAAATTCTTTCTCCATCTTCCCCTTCAATCTTTCCTCCTGATTTGTCTGAAAATTAAATTGAATACCAGTTATTTGATTCTTAAATATCACCAACAGTCGTGGTCAACTTACTTACCATAGGGATAATAGGGTATGGGTTGCACCCCCCGCCACCCTTCTCCCCCGTTTCCCCTTTCCCCCACCAACGAAATGCAAATCATTCAATTTTGTTTTGAATTATATGTATAATTAAAAAGATATTCATATCTCCCCGTCCCCAATCATGCTTTCCCCTTTAACTAAAATCTCTTACAACCGCCTATATGCCGACAGTGGTGTAGACTGGGAGACTTAATTCTTTAGCTAGGGGAAGCTCTCGATCTCAAAATGTTCAAAGTTATCGACATGCAACAATGCACACCGCCAACATCTACACTCAAAATAATGATCACATTGCAGGTGAAGGGATGTATTTTCTTGACACTCAAAATATTTGGAGAACAGGAGAATAGATTGATTCATATCCTTAGAATCTTATTAAATTCTAAATTGATACTTAAAATATGAAAATGTAAACAATTCATCGATAGGGATCATGCCCCACTTACCCCCCCCCCCCCCGCTCCCTTCCCCTCCTTCGAAAAATATATAGCTATGGGCTCAGTCCCGAACGATCCCGTTTATACATTACTGATCACTAAATGTTTCTTATTTCTTTGTTTTTCACTTAGGGTGGGTGCAAAAGTACGACCGCCGCGCCACGTTCCTGTTTACCAATCCTTTTACAAAGAATCTTGAGGCCAGTGTCATCGTGAAGAAAGGAGGCACTCTTCCAAACTACCCGGATTTTACTGGTGTAAAGATCGGGTTTTTGGATGGCTGGTATTCTGATGAACACTGCATGGCACGATTTGACCAGTTTACAGTAAGATTTTAAATATTTGATGGCGTATATTGCTTTCTTAGACATCTTTGACTGGCTTATCGGTATACTTGTGCACAAAAAGTATGTTCGAATATTCTTGAGACTCAACAAAATACCTTTCGGCCACCAGCTCTTTAAAAAGATAGTTAGATGAAGCTGCTATGAAAGTCGCTAAAAGCTACGATAAACACAAATATGATTCCATGGCGCATATAGCTGCATGGTAAACAGTGAGGGCGTGAAGATAGGTCCCTTGGAGATTATGGTGTTTGTCGTCTCTTATTTAGGTTTGATCGTGAGTGTGCCGACGTGCTGAGGATCCAGGGGCATATAGCATACAGTCCGCAAGCATGCATAACATAAATGTTCCTAAAAATGTTAACATTTTGCTACTTGGAACCGCCATTTTGTGATATTTTCATGATCATTTGCTACCCTAACGTTAAAGCCCTATGCAATGTTACACATTTCAAATTTAATGTACGTCTGGGAAAAAATATCTTTGTTAGAGGAAACTTAAAACTCATGAAAATACCTTCATTTACTGTCATGGCTACAACGTTTCCACTCCCATTTGATGTCTTCACCACGCCGTTTTCAAATATTATAAAAATAGACAATATAGCTAGGCCTTTTAGGCGCGAAACGGACATTTTGAAAATTAAGATGTTTTTTGATACAATGATTTTAATATTTCAAATACATAAATTATAAACTATGACATTTTATCGCAACATCTGAACAATGTGGATGCATGACTTCAATATTCTCGTGTGTTATAAATGTTCCTATTAATAGGCATGCTTCCGGACTGACATATGAATGGAGAAGTTGTTCGAAACAGTCAATTTAATGACAAATGACCTTTTTACTCTGTAAGCTAGTAACCTATTAATATGGATTTCATCTGAATAATAAACTAATTAATAGCACGAGATCTTATTTATTAAAAATATGTGATCCGATTGGCTGAATAAAGCCATGTGATTATCTTTCCCTTCCATTTTAGGGATTTAAACCAGCAGACAGCAATCAGGTGGTGCATTACGAGGACCAGGACCTTCTTCTCGCTGCCTTAGTCGCAGGGGATGTAAGTTTTCTCTCTAAATATCTTCCCATTTTCCTTCTTTGCTACACCAAGGATGTCAGGGGCGGCGAAAACGGAGCTTGGGCTTCACTCTCCTAATAATTTTAGGCGAAAGTGTATTAAAAATGTATACATAAAGTCCCCCCTCCCCAAGCAATTGGACGCTCCGCCGTCCCTGGAAGTGTGTATCCATTCTTAGCTATACCATCCTGTTGCTTACATTGATTTTACCAGTTTAAATATCGTTATTTTCTATAAATCTTCCCCATTTCTCCATCTCTCATACTCGCTGACGTCACAAAGGCCCCTTTGGTACTTCAGGGTATGACCATATGTTGTGTGTGTGTGTTGGGAGGGGGTCCGGTTATGTTGACTCTACGGTCTACTGATCAGATCTTTAATCCGTCCGTAAAGTGTAAACAAGGGATGTAACCACAAGTGAAGGTACGTTTACCTCTCCTGGTGATCCACAATAACTTAGAAACTTGAAAGTTAGGGCCATTCCTCAGCCTATCTCGCTCGGGAAGGACCGCGGAATTGCCCGTGAGTGTTTTTCAAAGGAGTATGGCCAAAGCTATACCCAATTTAGATCCAGATTCAAATGCCTATGCTGCAAACCTTTTACCCAGTAACGCCGGAAGCGGGGAAGTCAAGAGACCATTTTCCTCCTCCTCCGTCTCTCCCCCCCACACACACCATTCCATCCTTCGCCCTCCCCTCCCCCACACATTTTTCAATATCACATCAAAAATATCAAGATGTGAAAACACTAAGTATATTTCAGGGTTTGACCAGAAACGGTAACGCTTTTCCCCTATATATTTTGTATGTGAAATATATAGACAAAGGCGCCGCCGTCATGTTTGATCTTTACTTTTGAAACTTTTCCGTCGATGATCTTCAAGGTCAAACAAGTTCATCTTATTAACTTGTTGGAAATGTGACCAGAGGTCATCAGACCGCATAGCAACCGCGCGCATTCACTCCGCATTGGAGGAGTGAAAACAAAGCGATCAGTCGTGTTTGTTTACATGCCATACGTACCGCACACAGTAAACACGTGTATCGCGCAAAGTTTTGTTTTCACACCAGAAAATGACGTCACCTCCCGGATGTGACGTGGCACCGACCAAGTGATTATGAAACAAAGAGGACTTAAAAGGAAATAAATTGGTGAAAAAGCATTTAAAAAATCTTATTCCGTTAAGAAGATATTTAAGTATAAATTCTGAACCATCTGGGCAGAAACAACTAAAATCAGATTAGATGTAATGTCACATACTTTTGGGTATGCCAGGATAGTAGTAAAGCATAATCTTGTAAGGGTTATTATAATTTACCACCTTAAGACAGTTTGAGAGAGGATTATTCAAATACTTAAACAAAGTTTCTTTAAGATACATTAAGAATGTGAGGATCAACCTTCCATAATAGACTTACTACACCAGTCATTTCTACATATATAAGACATGTCAGAGCTTTAAACCTGAATATCTCGTATACGGAATAAGATATTGAAGTAGTTTCACACCATTTTGATTATATAAGCTTGCTTGACCCCTGAAGTAATCCTATAAATATTTTTTCAACAGATAGACTGTATATTTGCAGGAAATTTACCCAAACTTTTCCAAAGCCAAGATGTCTATGAAATTTACCCCCTGGGAACTGTCGACAGATGTATTTTTGGCGGTTCGTCCATTATGTTGCGTAAAGACAGGCCGCAGATCGTGAGCTGGTGGAACGCTGCATTTGATAAATTGGTTACCAGCCGCCAGTATCTTGATATATGCGATGATATCAAAACTACGCACGGTAGGTTGCTAGCAGTAGATATATAGGCAGGCAGGGCCGCAATTCCCGGGGGACAGGGAGACATGTTCCCCCACACTTTCCGGATGAGAATTACGGCCCTATAGGTAGGGGTATAGAAGAAGGCATGGGTGTAGCCAGCTATGGATTGGGGTGGGGGCGTTCGTAAAACTAGCAGAAATTCTGATGACGTACAAATCCAAAATTTCAAAAATAGCAACATTTCTGGACCTTTGTAGGAGTCGTTTAGGGGATCGAACGATCACGTGGACCCCTGGATATACCCACGGAAGAGGGCTACTTTAAAATTAATTTGTCTTTATATGTGCGTCATAAGTGTATGTAGACAGAGGGTATTTGATGGAGGTACTATATTGAAAACTTGCGATCATTAGCTTATCATTCATGCACATATATCAATTCATCATTGAAAAATTGCTTTTAAAATCATAATACCCTGCTTTCCAAAGACAACGACAAAAAAGTTACTGCCCGAGTCAAACTGGCTCATTCGGTAGCGAAGAGAGTAACTTGTTTTCTTTCTTGTGGTGTACAATTCAATAATTTTCATTATACTTAATCCGTAATTCTTTGATTAAAAAAAATTAGTTTATGTGTTCTTTTACTAGTCCGGGAGCATGCCTATTAATGGGAACATAAATGTTCATAAAAATGGAAACATTTTGCTACATGGAAGCCGCCATTTTGTGATATTTCTATCATAACATTAAAGCCGTATGCAAAGTTACATATTTCAAATTTGAAATACGTTTGGGAAAAATATCTTTTCTAAGGAAACTTAAAACTCAGGAAAATACCTTCCATGATGAAAATCTGTTGCAATAGCTTTTAGTCCAAAATCCTCGAAGCATGCGAGGCTGGACAAACACGTCACTTAAAATCACTCATCCATAAACAAACAAAGCCTTCGCTGTTAAATATCATCCTATTTGTAAATAATTAATACACTGACCACAGGGGAATACTTTTGTTCTTGTCTTGAGTGTAAAAGTCAGTTCAGCTGCAGTGAAATCTGTTAACTATTAATGTCAGATTATGACCATGGAAAGTGGGATGAAGTGTGTGCATTGTAAAAATAACAAATCCCTGGTGTAATCGTTAATTGTTTGTGCTGGATTGTGGTTTCTGTTGTGAGCAATGCATAAATACATACCCCTACAGATTGGAGGTTTTGTCGGGGCTTAAGACAGAGAATGTATTGCGGACTTAATGTTCATTACTGTCATGGTATAACTCTTCCACACCCATTTCATATGTTTACCTCGCCGTTTTCAAAATATTGAAAAAAATAGACAATAGAGATAGGCTTTTAGACGCGAAACGGCCATTTTGGAAATTCAAATGTTCTTCAACACAATGATTTTTATTATTTCAACTCTTTAAGTACATGAAGTAGAAACTATGACATTTTATCGCAACATCTGAACAATATGGCTGCATGACTTCAACATTCTCGTGTGTAATAAATGTTCCTATTAATAGGAATGCTTCCGAACTGTTTGCCATGTCCTATGCTTGCTTATCACAAGTTCAGAAAACTTGTTGTTCTTTGACCAGTCATAAGTCTAGTAACACTTCATTGATTTCAACGGCTCGACTTGTGAAAGTTGATGAATGTATTAAACAACTTCTGCAAAAATCATACTGATTGGATAATGTATTTAATATGTAAATTTGCCAACGAAGAACTTACTATCATTCTAAACTCAAGCTCATTAAGGCCTCATGACTATCAATATACAGGTTCTTGTGCCACGTAGTGGTCGGTATGATGCTGTTTATTATTCATGACCATCAGTTACGCGGTTGCTTTGCGCTGTTGTGTGGATGATGCGGTGAAGCAGAAATTCCAATTGCACAAATGCTGTAAATGTTCCCATATATGACTCCCATTTTTCTTATAAGTCAGTCCGGTGGTCATAATTTTCCTCTTTCTACGTCAGTGTGCTTGACCAATTGTATCCTTTTATAACTGTTTAATTGACCACGTTATGCTATAAACAGTGATGCCTTACTTAAAGGTATATGGACGTGTAAATGCAACATTAGCTCAATTTATGCAGAATCTATTGAAAACAATTGTAGTAACCAAAGTTTTCATCCCAATTGTTAAATATTGACCATTTTTCAAATGTCAGGAATCAATTTGCATATTTTATGCAAATTGTGTGATGTATTGTAATACGACCTTGGTATTTTGTTTTGCAAATCCTTTTTTTTCTTATATTTCTATCATAATTCTTTGAAGTGGTGCAACAAATTCTGATCAAACGTTTTTGAACCCCTACCATATCCCGGATCAAATTATAGCAGGAATAGACTTTCCCATCATTTTCAGTGATATAAGATTTGGGAAAGAAATTTCAAAAAATGAATAAGCTTTTCGAGAGTCATGCATCACAAAATTTTGCACAAATAAAAAAAACTGATCAAATTATGATCAAGTATAATTCAAAAACTAAAAGAGTTTTATTCAAAACGTGTTTTTTTTTCTCTCTCTCCTTCGGAAAGCAATTTCAAGAATAAGCTTTTCGACAGTCTCCGGCAGCTTTTCGACAGTCTCCGGCAGCTTTTCGACAGTCTCCGGCACAAATTTCGCACATTCAAAAACTGATCAAAGATTGATCAATTATTATTAAAAAACTACACGTATTTGATTCAAAACATGGTCTTTTCTTGTCTTTTTCAGGTGACATCCCCGGCGGCGATCCATCTGAAATCTGCTTTAACTACGTGTAAACTCCAGCTTCGGTCAGATTGCCATCAATTTACTCATCATCTATCTATTATTATTGTAATTTTATCTCCAGCTCTTTAGGTAAAGAGTATATTATTTTATCTGAGCTGTCTTTTCTTGTTAAAAAATCTATCAAAACTAAATTTATTGTATTATCGTATACTTGTCTTAAACAAATATACAGTATACGACGTAATAAGCAGATAAGCGCCCGGGCGCTTTACGAAAATTGCACCAGGCTTTTTAGGCCTGAAGTGGTTTCCTAATAAGCGCCCATCATGTCCATGCTTTGTGGTCACGTGTGCTATTGAAACAACATTGTGTGAACTGGTTCTATGCTACTGTATACTAGCCCCACGATAACCTCCACAAAAACATCGTCAGCGTCAGACGCAATAATGTAACAAAAACTTAAAAGTCTTCAAAAGTAATCAAATAAATTATGTTTACAGTCAACAAATGTTGGGTGGACACCTATTAGAACAGCCTGGCAGCAACGTCGATTACTGCATTATATTTTCCTAGATTGATGAATGATAAACAGATTTATTTCTTCACGTACATATCTACATTTGATTGCCATTAGGCCTAGGTGTCAATTTTACTTCATTTTTCTAATTATTGTTTTACGACTTTATTGTTTCGTTTCTTTTCACTAAAGTCAGATAATTACTCCATTTTTTTTGTAAAGGAGAGCACACATGGCTTTGCGTATATGGAACGCCAAAAGGACAACATGTGATGGAGGTGTCAACTTATTTTATGATGGTATCAACTTATACGTTGAAGGTATCAACTTATCTTAATGAAGGTATCAACTTTGATAATAGAGGTATCAACTTATATCATGAAGGTATCAACTTATATCATGAAGGTATCAACTTATATCATGAAGGTATCAACTTATATCATGAAGGTATTAACTTATTTAATAAAGGTATCAATTTATTTGTCAATTTATTTGATGATGGTCGCAACTGATTTGATTGCTATGTCATTATTGTCATATTACTTCGTAATAGACGTATGCTTCCACACCATCATCAAACGTGGTCCTTTTGGCGACCTCAGATAACAATATATGAAGCTCCAGATATCCATGAGTCGATTATGTTAATTTCAGACAGCCAACCAACCAAAAAAGAACGAAAATACTGATTGGCTACTACGAAATTATTGAATAATATTATGAGGACAACATGCAATTGGTCTATGAATATGACTCATGAATATACGAAACCACCACATAGAGAATACCTTCATGAAATAAGTTGATACCTAACCATATAGTGATGTTGATACCATCATGAAATGTGTTGACATGTGGTCCTTTTCGCGTTTCATACTCGTGTGCTCTTTTCAGTCCACTTCACGCTTCCGATTGGGAGATCTCCCGATTGAGAGATCGAGACATGCGCAGTGACCATAATTTAAGCTGCTCAAAATTTCAGACATTAGCATTTATTCTACTTTTCAAATTCTGTTATTCTTAAGTTGTACACTTTGAAAATGATATTGAAATTGATATTTTTGAACGTTTTGGTACAATTTGAGCTTGTTTGTGACTAAAATTTTAAAATTTGCTTTTCAGAAACTACTGATTGAAATGAATTTTTAAAGATAACTTAAAAATTTCCTGGTGAAAGTCAAATTTGCACTGGTAAAAATGGAGAAAATAATTTTATCGTTCAGTTGCACCAATAAAATTAGAATTTTTCGCATGCATTTTTTCTACCTTTAGCTTAAACCTACTTTACAGTTGTGCATTTCTATAGAAAGATTTGAATTTGAAAAGATGCATTGTGGGTTATAATGCATTGTGGGATCGGGAGCGTGAACCGGACTGTTCTTTAAGTCTCTCTTGTCTTGTATGTTATCAGGTTATTGCTTTTGAATGTTGACGTGAGAAGACTTAAAATGGTGGTGAAATCAAGAGAAACTTTGTTGTAAAGTTCTATGTTTGTTTATGTATGTACGGTTGGATAGTGTAATCAAGAATGAAAAATATATAATATGTAAACAGGGGTGACGCGTAAATGAAGTTGTTTTACATGTCGCAAAAAGAATACTTGCTTGTTGAATCAAGTGGTTGTTCAGTAATCAAGTGGTTGTTCAGTAATCAAGTGCTTATTCAGTAATCAAGTGATTGTTTAGTAATCATGTAGTTGTTCAGTAATCAAGTGGTTATTCAGTAATCAAGTGGTTGTTCAGTAAACAAGTGGTTGTTTAGTAATCAAGTGGTTGTTCAGTGGTTGTTGGTGTTGTATATAGATCACCAAATTATTTTCCTGAGAACAATCAGAAATTGCTTGACTGCTTTAGGAAAGTTGCATCCAGGAGGGTTATTGTTTATGGGGAATTTAATTTTCCAGACATCAAATGGAATCTTTGTACTAGTTGTCCATATGGTAAAGATTTTCTGGAAGTTGTATCTGACTGCTTTTTCACCCATCATGTGCTGCTTCCCACGCGTGGTCGAAATTGTCTGGATTTATTTTCAGTAGTGAAAAAAGTATGGTTAGAAATGTGCTAAGTAGCGGTGAGGTAAAGTGTAGTGATCATGACCTCATTTGTTTTAATCTGTATTGTTTCACAAAGGTTTCTCCAGCTAATAAACTGGTTTTAGATTTTAAGAATGCTGACTTTGCCGCACTTCAGGATGATTTGTCATTCGATTGAACTTCTTTGCTCTGTGACTTAGATCCTTCTCAATCATGGGATGTTTTCTGAACTAAAGTTTGTTTGTTTGTTTGTTTGTTTGGTTTTTTTTTTTTTTTTTTTTTTTTTTTTTTTGGGGGGAGGGTGTGAATAGCTTTGTCTCATTAAAGAAAGTATGTAGGCGTAATCGGCCAGTGTGGATGTCTCGGGAGGAAAAAGAAGTTGTGGTATTGATGTAAAAACAGTGGGTGTCCTGCGGAAGTTCACAGAGAATTTGGTAAAAGATATTAAAATGCTTTTTGAAAATCGTTAACCCAAAGAAGTTAAGATTAATCCCAAGTCATTTCACTCTTATGTTCGCTTAAAGCAAAAACCAAGAAGGTTGTTGTTCCCCTTCAGGGTAATGATGGTGTTACTATCAATAGTGATAAGGATATGGCTGAGGTTTTGGATGACTACTTTGTGTCCCTTGCTGATGATGTTGTGTATTACCTTAGTGAGCACTCTTTGGTATTCATTAAGGATATTGATTTTTCAGTTGATGTTGTGTCTAAGAAGTTGAAGGTTTTGATTTCAAATAAAGCACTCGGTCCAGATGGTATACATCCTGCTGTCTTACGTGAGTGTTCTGATGTTCTTTCTCTTCTCCTGAGTATTATCTTTTCAAAGTGCTTTGATGTTGGGTGTTGTTCCTAGTGATTGGAGAATTGCTAATGTCACTCCTATTTCTAAAAAGGGTGACCACAGTTTGCCCTGTAACTATAGGCCAGTGAGTCTTACTGGTGTAGTGTGCAAGGCTATGGAGTTCATTGTTAAGGATGTTGTACTAGATCATTTACTGGTCAATGGTTTGTTAAATTTGTCCCAGCATGGGTTTTTACCTTAGAGATCTTGTGTTTCTAATTCATTGGAATTTCTTAATCAAGATTAGTTGATTCTGGTCATAATGTGGACGTTAACTATTTAGACTTCCAAAATGCATTTGATAAGGTTTCGTAAGGCAGGCTCATGTTGAAAATAAGAGCACTCGGTCATTCGGTGTGGAAGGAAAGTGTGCCAGTTGGATAAATTCTTGGTTAATTGATGTCACAAAGACTGACAGAGTTGTTGTTAATGGTGAAGTATCTCCATCGAAGAAGGTTACAAGTGGTGTTCCTTAGGGTTCTGTATTGAGTCCGCTTCTTTTTCTAATCTTCATTAATGCTATTGAAGTTTCCCTTGGCTCCAGGATTTGTGAATTTGCTGATGACACTAAGCTGTACATGATTGTTAATGATGCTATGGATTCTTTACTGTTGCAAACTGATCTGGATAAGTTAGTTTCTTGGTCCCAAACGTGGCAGATGTCATTCAATGTTGATAAATGCAAAGTCATTTATTTTGTTCAGAGCAATTTGGCTTTTGATTACTGCATGAATGGTTCTAATCTTGGTTGTGTTGATCAAGAAAGGGATAGGTGTTGTCATTACTAGTAATCTGAAGCATTCTAAACAGTGAGCTTCAGCAGCTGCAAGGGAAATAGGATGCTTGGTTTGATTAGAAGAATTTTTTTTTTCTTGTTAGAGAGGTTGTCCTAAATTTGTATAAGCAGTTAGTCACACTCACCTTGAGTATGCTATTCAGGCTTGTAGTCCCTTTTATGAGAAGAATAAGTTCATTTTGGAGCAGGTTCAGCTAAGAGCCACCAGACTCATTCCCGAAGTAAGGGATCTCTCTTATGAATGTAGCTTGCGAATTCTTGGTCTGACCACGCTTGAGTTGAGAAGAGTACGTGGCGATATGATTTAGGTTTTCAAATTCCTATCTGGTAGTGATGCTTTGACTTACTGTAATTTCTTGCATGTTTCAGCTAATCCTCATGTGACACGTGGTAACAGTTTGAAGTTGACCAAAGAGTTCTCACGGATAGATATTCGGCGTTTTAGCTTTTCGCAAAGAGTTGTTAATGAGTGGAATGGTTTGCCTGAGTGGGTAGTTAGCTCCAATTCTATTCACAAATTCAAAATCAAGATTGATAAGTTCTTTACTAACTCTGGGCGTCTTTTATTTTTTTTATTTTTGTGGTGGTGGTGGTGGTGCTAGTTTGGGCTTTTTATGGGGTAACTCACCCTTCTTATCCCGTCACCATGTTATGTTATGTAATGTTAATCATATAGTTTGTGGGTATAAGCATGGAGGTACAAACGCAACATCTTCCAGCTGGTGTGGGAGTGGTATGAAAGGTGCCTCCCTATATCCAAGGATTTATAATGTTGTAAAATGGGTCTGAATTGGTTTAAATAACAAAATTGTAAAAATTGTTTTAGACATTAAAAGTTGTTCAAAGGCTGGTGGAAGGAGGAGGTCGATCAAACAATCCAATTTTTGTCCTTTCCTTTTCTTCCATCCTTTGGTTGTTAGGGAAATTTGTTTGATATATATTCGTCAAATTTGTAAAGGAATGGAAAATTCAGAGCTGGAATTAAACATGGGATACATGGGCGCGTACTGCAGTGCCCCCACAAATATGGTTCCCCACAAACAAGCTCCCTCCCGTGGGGCCCGGCCCACTGTTTATAATTGCAAATGTGCATTGGGCCCACCTAACACTATAATGATAAAAACATCAGGATTGCCACTAGTTTTGGTGAGGAATCAAACTTTCCATCTCATCATGTGTGATTTTTCTACCTCACTGTCTCCGTCACATTTTGTAAAATTATTTATTTTATCATTACCATTGTCTTTTGATGGGGTTGTCTTGCATTTTTCCTGTAATTATGCTATGAAATTATGCTATGCAGTGGCGTAACACTGGGGCCAGACGCTCTTCGGTGGTTGCTAAAATGGGTATTTTCTGTTATTGCCTTCCCCGATGTGGGGGCCCCTTTCATGGACCTCAGGTATTGCTAAGATGGGACCCCTTTTTCTTATCGTCTTTTCCGATGTAGGGGCCGCTTTCATAGACCGCGGCGGTTGCTAAGATGGGGCCTTTTTTTGATCGCCTTCCCCGAAAATTTTCTGAAAGGGGTCTCCACATCGGGATGTGCCCAGGGCCCCCACATATCTATATCCGGCCCTGGGAAAATTGATTCAAATACTTCAGACAGACAAAAAGAAGAGTTAAAACAATACACTTTGGGTGCTTGTTCGTTTCTTTATCATAAAAACTCAATTGTTTATTAGTGTAGCTTTCGATTTGTAATCTAGTCGTAATGTTACCTTTAATGAATTCATCCATTAAAGCTCAATTTTATTTAAAGACCAGTTGTCGTCTCTAATGTACGAACAAAATTAAATTCCAAATCCTGTGTTTTTATTAGTCGAAACACAATGGTACAGTGTGCACTTACACTGATAGGCCAATCAGTATCGCTTTGGAATAAATTGTACGCCACCACATTCTAATCACCTTTAAATGTAGCACATCGTGATCCGGCATTATGAGAGGGAGTTTCTTTTCGAAAAGCAAAACATGCACAGCGCCAGCTATTACGGTACGATTCGCGGTAACTTGAATTTCATGCCATGAAAGCACGATCAATCGGAGTTTGCAGCGGCGCCATATCCGTTTTGGGAAATTGGAAGTGGGGGCAAAACTTTAAATTATCGTACATTCCCCTTCAAAAACTGATAGGCCTTGTGACCGTAGAGGCAAGGTGTGGGGATTTTTAATTGTCGAAGAAAAGCTGAATTGTATGAATGTAACATCTTATCATCTATTTGAAATGGCAACTGATGCAGACAGCTCATTCAAGATACTTTCATTTCCTTGCTGGTCTTTTTTCGAATCCTTTTCTTTTTCCAATCCCGATCCTTAGGCCATGATTGATCTGAAAATAATTTCAGGATGCAACAAATTTGTTCAGTTCACGATAAGTCTCAGATAATGCATGGGTGTAGCCAGGGGCTCACGAACGGCTTTCCAAACGGTAAAAATGACCAGAAATGTTTGCTAAAAGGTCCAGAAATGTTGATAAAACGTCTAGTAATTTTGCAGCAATGACCTTTTTACGCTCTTCAGTCAAATTTAGCATCTCGGGAAAGTTTTTCCCTAGTCCCCTCCCCCACTCACACACGTTTTGGACAAGAGGTCATGTCCACCACTTTCGGGATGAGAATCAAAACCCTGGCTATTTTGACATACTTTTGGCAAACATTGCACACAATCGTCATATCATTTTGTTCGTTCTACGAGCCCCCCCCCCCACACTTTGTATGGCCACATCCATATAATAAGCTTCAAGAAGTTGGTAATAGATAAGGCTACAGGTTTGTCTATGAATAGCTACAGAAAATGTATTCCTCAGTAAAAAATAAAATAAAGAGTCGATTTAAAAATTTCCAAATTATGAAAATAACATACAGCTTTCGAGTTCAGACTTGCTCACTTGCACCAGTACACGTAGTGCCGTAATCCAAAGCCCCCTCCGCCCCCGCCCCGAAATTTTCCGGTTACAGGTTGAAAAAATCGGGAAGCTTTCTTCAATTTTCGAGAAGTTTCCTTCATTTTCGGTTAGTATTCGGAAAAGCTTTCCACAAAATATACTGACACGAAATTGAGCTTTTGGGATTTTATTAGTGGAAGAAATCCAAGGTTCAAGTGGCTCTTGATATTTCTGCCGTGTCACCGCACTTGGTAAGTTAGCCTGTCAGACGTTTAGAACAGGCTTTAGGCTTGTGATTTTGGCAGATAAGGCTTTTAGAACAATTTATTCAATTTGGCTAATAATCCGTTTCAAGTAACGAAAGCATGTATATCATGATGGACACAACATGACAGCATTTCAAAATCTACCCCCTTAATTATGAAAGGGAAATATAGACATAGAAACATCTAGTCTCCCCACATAATTATATATTCCTCTGAATTTTGATTTGCCTAAATTCACATACTGGTCAGGCGTCGCCAATACATATATTTATGGTGGCCACATGCTTTTAAATGAAGTGTTTCATGAAAATACCTTTGATCGTTATAGAAATATAGATTGTCAAAGGGCATGGCCATTTATATATACACCTTCACTTCGTTCACTTCAAGTCTCCAGCCCGAGGGGCCTCCGCTATACCCTGAGTGCCTCGAACATCAGCGTATAGGAAATTGAGACCATTACAAAATTTATCACGATTTCAGATTTGCTTCATAGGTCATTAAACACAATTGGTAATTTAAAAGAAGAACAAAATTCGGCGAAAAGGCAATAAAATAAAATAAAGAGAAAATTGCTTGCACACTTGTTAGATCACAAGAGTATATTGGGCAAATTGAGGCAAAATGTCATAGTTAAAGCATCTTCGCTAATATACATTTACTTTGTTCCTCGTCGTCAGGGCACCACTATATCCCGCCTGACTAAAACATCGGCGTCTACAAAATTAAATTTCCCATGACTAATGGTTTGTTTTATGGGCTGATGGATCAGAAAAAAAAATTGGAATATAAAATATTTCACGATTAAAAGGAAAGGGTCAACGGATATTCGCCTTTAAAGCATATGTAAACAGATTGATAAAAAAAATGATTTATTCTGAGCAGAAAATTTAACAACTTTTGGCACCACTTAAAAGTTGAGTCTGCTAAAAAAGGAATCCGCGTTCGGAAGAGATATCAGTTGAACATTTACCAATCATAGGCAAAGATTTTTTCAGATATTGATTTATTTCCCCTCTATACAACCCGCCTGCATGACAGTTGATGTGAACCCTTAATATGCACGTTAGATGAACTTTCTTAAAAATGACAGCAATTTTGACTGAAACATATGCTAGAGGCCGGTAGGATAATACATCACTGATACTACTCAACGGAATGTGAAAAGAGCACTGTTATCCCTTGACACTGGCACACGAAGTGCATGGCAAAACTAGTATCAAATTTAAGCTACGAATGAGAAATTACATTAATTGCCTTTTAGACGTGTCAAGGAACCTTTAAAAAGACGCCTTTACTTTTCAACCAAAGAGTCCTACAGTCATAGCTGCTCCTAAATAGATATGATAACAATGTATTCATTTCGAGGAAATAACCATTTTCACCAACAAGGTTTGACAAAAAGATGCAAAAATGACAGAACAGCATAACACACATACCAATTTTCTCAGAACGGAGGAAAATAGATTTCAAGAGTATATTTACATTTCGTATCCGTTCCATCCACCACTCCATCAAGAAAATTTTTCTAGCCCTCTTCAAGAAACCTCAAGACAACAATGAAGCTTCCCGCCTTCTCTATCAGACTATGGCAAGCTTCATTCATCGAAGGTTTTCAGCAGCCAGGGCAACTATGACTGCATTGCACTTGATGGTGCTGTAATCATGCACTGCCTGCCAACTACAACATTCAGCACTTTCACTAAATATGCAGAAAAACAGTTGCAGAATGTCTCAAGATTTGACGTCGCATGCATGGGATACTTACCTTGCAGATAGTTTTAAAAAAGAGGGAAGGGTGTTTAAAGAAGGGTTTCGGGCCAGACCAAGCATTCAGGGAAATGGATTGACTTCCTACGTGACATAAAGAACAAAATGGAACTGTTTGCCATCATAAGGTTGCCAAGTTTGCTGTCCACCAGACAAAGAGGTGCACATTACAGGTGAAACTGATGTATCCATTGGTTCCAACAGCTCCATGGTAAATTCCAACTACTAGGAAGCCAACACAAGGGGTGTAGAGCACATGCATACTACATACAATGTGGAGCAGGGTATGATGAATATGAAAGTACGTACTGTGGACACAGATGGTCGTCCGCGTCGATCATTTGATGTGAATACTGCTTAAATGAAAATTTTGAAGTATCTTACTCAATTTTCCAAAATAAAAAATACATGAAAAAAACTGAAAAAACGCAGTCCTCAAACTGGAATACTCTATCTTAGCCAGGCTTACAACCTTCCAGAAAGCATATCAAGGATACCTGGCCATCCCTATCCGAACTTTCCTACGCCCGGCCACCCGCTCAACAAGAAGATCTAATAACCAGACATTTACCGAACTGCATACTAATAAGGACTGTTTCAAATGCTCCTTTATTCCATGAACTGTAAAGGACTGGAACAACCTACCAGAAACTATCTCAAGTATAATAGACAACAACAAATTCAAAGAAGCAATCGTAAAAAGTCTTGTCATCAAAATTTATCTCACTGGACAGTTTGAGGGATTCCTTAATTTCGAAGACAAAAATTGCCTTCGAATATTATTTTTCATGAGCGGCTATCTTACCATATTACCCACAATACTTATCTTCTGTGCCATACATGTAACATTAACTTGAAATTGTCGAACCTGTAGAAATTTATCTACCGCCTTTGGAAACGTAGCTAATGAATATTAAGATTCACTTTATGTAAATCTAAAATATTTACCGAGCTGATTCACCAAAACGATTTTTATAAACTGAGCAAAAAATATTTCACCTACCTAGTAACCCTAAGTGCTAAACGTGAAACGGTCGCTTTACTGGCAGTCGCCAAGAACCATTCTATATGGACTAGAAACGCGTAAATCAACGTTTGCATGCAACATACCGGTGAATTAATGCTCGATTTCAATGTTTTTGTTTCTTACATTATCATCGGTAGTGTCAATTTTGTATTCTGTGGCTGAGGATGTGTTGAAGATATATTTTTTGAATTCTTTGTGTACATGGCAGAATAATTCTGTCGAAACATCGGGACTGTCAAGATATAGACATACTGCACAGCGGCAACGTTCATGCTATCATATCACTGTGTAGTACGTATTGTGCGATGTATGTACGACATGTGTTGAAAATATCGTCTTAATCTTTTGTTCACATGGCAGAATAATTATGTCGATACAGCCGGAACACTGGTCAACTTCGGTGTACTATGTTTCAAGCCTCGCGTTACTTTTACCGGCCTCACACATTCAACTACAACCCATACATAGACTATGGAAATTTAAGTTGCCATTGATTTAAACTTACCAATGATTTAACTTCCCATTGATTCAACATTAACCGCAACGAATTTTGTGCGCTATTTCGGTGATATTTTTTCATATAGTATTTCTACACCTTGAATTCTGCTGAAACAAATATAGGCCCTATTTTATGTTTCTGAAACTTTCTAGGCGTATATCTTTAATTGAAATCATCAAATTTTCTAGAAACATCTTCCTTTACAAATAGTTAAATTTTCGGCCGAAATGTGCCTAATTATATTTCATCAAATACATTAAAAGAGACGCTTAAATTGTATGGATATTGAATATAAATAATGTATTTCTTATCTACTAGTTGTAAGATTTCATTATTGTACAAATGAAATGATATTTGTAAATAATGTGAGAAATAAATTCCAATTTTATGTTTGGGGTCTTATAGACCAATTCGAGAGGTTAGTGCCTCCCATATAGAAAGTACATTACTTGTATGAGGTCTGATAATGATAAGGTTGCCATGGTAATTAAAGTTTATTATTCTTTTACAAGTTGATCATGTTCGAATTTTCCGAAGAGTTGGAGAAGATCTTTTTTTTCTGTTTCCCCGCCAATCCTGCGCGTAGGCCTGCTCCAAGTAAACTCTACAACAATCAGATGTTTCTATAACGTGAGTTGCTTGTTGATGACTGGGCAGCTGGGCGTTAACGTCATGATGTACGTTAGGTCAAAATGTCACCACGTATTTGATGTAAACACTGCTCGGGGAGATGATGTTGTATCTTACACCCTCCATTTATTTGAAGCGACAGTGACGGCAACAGTGTATGGACAACACATTTGAGGCAACCATGTGAACTTCGAACTTGATGCACTGGTTGAAGTGATCGACCGACCTGAAACACATGAAGTAAAACAAATGCGATTACGTTTGTCATTTAAGATGGAATATACGTTTGTGGCATCATATAAGGTGTTTATCAGAATCTTCTTGACAATTATTTCCTCTCATATCGCTTCCCTCACTGAAATGTCAGGTGCGGACTTTTTAATGTCTGGAGGTAACAAAATCTTGACGGAAAATGGCATACCACCACAATGATGTAATACCGACTGTTATTGAGTAATGTGACCTTTGACCGAGGTAAATTATTGTGATAAACTGATTTCAGGAACAGAAACAGACATGAAGGGTAGGGGAATGGCTGCAAATATCAGCTGAGGCCGTTGAATTGGCTGCAAATGTCAGCTGAGGGTTTTGTAACAGCTGCAAATGTCAGCCGTGTCCGTGGTAATGACTGAAAATGTCAGTTGTGGCTGTTGTAATAGCTGAAAATGTCATCTAGTCTTTCTCTATGTTGTTAGAAATGATTTGTTTTGATAGAATCATATGATATTAATTTATATATTTAGAATATACAATGTGTAACAAACAATACAAAATACCAATATTTAAATGCAAAGACAATACGATGAGAAGAGCATAATAAAGGTACAAAATAGTAGACTATTTACCACATATTGACACTAGTGTGACATTTAAATCAAAAGCGACGAAAGAGATTAAGAGGAATGTCTCAATTCAAATAAGCAAAATGGGGTGAAGCAATTACAAACAAATGCGCAGGATTTTAAAATTGTGATGGAACAGCGATACCACAATAGAACATGTAAAAACATGATAATGTAATCGCAATAAAATTACCTCTAGTGAACCTGGCCATCCATGTTGTCTTCCAAATTAGAAAAAGTGGGAGCGAAGAGCATCTGGAAAGTTGGGCTGAAAAGAAAATCAAGAAAGGGATCAATTAATAGATTGTCAATCAATCAATGACATTTGTACAGCACCAAAACCAAGTGGAAAATTGAAAAAGGTACTTAATGGCATCAAGTTAGCTCAAACGATACGCCGAATGCTATACCATGGTTTAATTCTTAGGTCACGCATCCCGGCGCCAATCACATTCCTTCCACACACATACACACTTTCAGGTGCAGGGATTTAAAATTATGCTAGTACATACGTGTGTGTGAGTGGGGGGGGGGGGTGACCCCAATAATATTCAAAGCAACGGTTTTCAAATTGGCCTTTATCTCTTCACCAAATGGGAATTGTCTACAATAGTCCTGCCACCCCCTCCCATTCCTGGGCACGGGAGAAGTGCCCTGAGAGAATTTTACCTTCCCGGTTGAATGTTTTCTTCCCTGTTGGGAGGTAAGATTTGAATGTTATTAACATAGATTTGTAAACTGAAAAGGAATTAGGCATAATCATTAAAAAATATTGTAAAATTTGGTAACATTTCCTGAAAATTGGCAAACAGAAATTCTCGAAAATGAAGTAAATTTTCCGAAAATTCTCTGAAAATAAATTAATTCCCAGAACAGGAGAAATGAAGAACTTCCAGAAAATGAAGGAGATTTCCAGATTAGCAGCATTAACCTTTTGATGGAAACTTAATTTACCGTATAAATTTTTTTTCCGCCTGCGACCAGAAAATATTCTCTCCTCCCCCTCCCCCACCCACCCGAGAGTTGCCTGTCCCTACGGCCTCCTCCCTTCTGCACCATGCACACTACTTCATGAATGTGCAAACGACTTTGCGTAGTTACATGACTACCTTTTGTTGGCCAGATGCTCGTCCTCTGTGCTCCGGTCGTGACCTCTGACAAATATGCGGCATAGGAGCATTTGGTGGATGGAGCCCATGTGATACGCCGTCCCTCTTAGCCAGTACATTCCCGTGTATGTCGTCTTCGACGCGTTGGTAGCATCCATTGTAATATTCACTGAGTAAAAACTTTTCTATGGAAGAAGAAAAAAAGGTATCATTTACTCCAGCCTTTTGAGATTTTTGTTTCAAAGAGGTTGGTAGGGCGGAGGGGGAGTTCGTAGAATGAAAAAAATGCTAATGGAGTAATGTTTTCCAAAATTGTCTTCAAACTAGTCTTTAAACTGTTCGGAGGCTACATTTTACTAAAGGTACAACAAGAAAAAAAAAAGTCATTGCCTCAAAAGTATGAATTTGAAACTTTTACCAAAATTTAAGCAAAATTTGTGGACCTTATCTCCTTATCTATGTCAACTTATTTTGTTTGTATTCCTCCACCTCAAGAGTTTAATAGAGGCAGATTGATATTGCGAAGAATTCTTGAATTTCCATCATACCCTTGATTAAAAATTAGAAGGAGAAAATATTTTTCCTGACAGAAATTAACAAAATTACATTATAGATTTTTGGCTGTCTGCTCTTTGAAAATTCCTCAAACTTTAAGCTACTTTATTTGCCAGAATTAAAAGTTATTTTCTGGTGAATATAGAATCTCTAGCTGTCCATATACCTTTTAAGTTGTTTATCATTGTTTTTTTTTTTTTTTTTTTTTTTTTTTTTTTTGGGGGTTCTCCTGGGGTTTAGATCATGGTTGAGGGGTAGGAATTGAGCCATAGTTTTGGAACAAAAGTGTGGATAATATCATTTTAATTTGAGAGAAGTATATGTATGTAAGTTACAGTTAATACAAAGTGTTATTGTGTTCCTTTTTTGATTACAGAATTAAAGATGAATACTCATGCTTTTTTTCCTGCCTGTTCGGATAAAACGCCTTTTTTTGTTATAAGACATTTTCTACATCACCCACAGAGAATCGGTGTGAGAAACCATATCCTCTTGAGCCTCCCCTCCCCTCCCCACTTTGTTCCTCACTGTGAAAGCTTGCATAATTGAAGACAGCAACAAGTTACAATAGTTTAATTTTCATGTGATTATCATGTGCCTTGTACTCTGTCATTCTTAAATGGAGCGATATCGCCGGACTTATGTAACAATAAATAGAGTGCACCAAACAATGAAATAAATACATCTAGGGTGTTCATAAAACTGTTTAAATAAAATAACTTGTCTACGCCAATTTAGTCCCTTTCAAAAGTTTAACAGTTCTTTAAATCTATAAATCAACGTGAGGTACTCTTATAATAAATTTATGTCAGTATCACTTTAAAGTTTATTTCAGAAATGTTCTGTATTTTTGTACTATCTATTTGGCAATAAATCGATGACGTCAGTAATGACTTATGTATGACAGCCCTACGATTTATTTTGAGATGAGATCTCTCCTTTAAGTGTCCAACTTAACCCGTTTTCTCAACAAGCGCAGGTTCATCCCGTTCTGGATGGATATTATTTCTTTCAAATTTGTTTTACAGTTCTCTTCCTGGCCAGTTTTGTTGCAAGTGAAGACAATTATATCACATTATTTCTCTACATTTTGCATCCAAGATTATTCCCACATGACAAGGTATGGAATGAATCTGAATATTTAAACAAATTGTGTCAATTTTAAGCGCACTTATCAACAATTAGCTCTATAATAGGGGAACTTGTATGCAAATAGGAGTGGGTTGGGGCGTCCTCCTATATCGCCACCTGTCTCTTCTGAATGTGAACAAAGAATGCAAGAATAAAAGGTTAAGAAATTAGTTAAATTAATTGTTGTGAAATTTTATTTTACATATATTCAAATTTTTGGTACAATCAGACAATCATTCAATTATGGCGAAGAGCTATTTTCTTCTCGTTTCAATTTTATGTTTTAGCTCCTTTTTTTTTACAAATATTTTTGTTCTATGTCGATGTCACTTTTATAGGGTGAAGGAGTGGGTGGATTTGCTCCATTATGGGAACTAGCATGCAACTAGGGGTGGGTTTGGGCGTCGCTCTATACCGCCACCTCTATCGCCTTTAAATGTAAATAAAGAATACTCCACCTTTGGTGCAAGGTAAGAAATTACTTAAATTAATTGTTGTGAAATTTTATTTTATTTATATTCAAATTTTGGTGCAATGATCATCCAATAACGGCGAGGACCTTTGTTTTTCTTGTTTTATTTCATGTTTTGGCTTCTTTCTTTATTTTACAAATGTCTTTGGTCTATGCCGATGTCAGCTTTAGCATGTTTAGAGCGTAAAGAGTGGTGGATTTATCTCATCCTCTCTTAATGCTTGTAACCTGTTCTATTCTTACCATGATTGTTTTGTCCGTCTGTCTTTGCTGACATTCGGCAGCATTGTTGTGCAGCTGAGGTTCATCTGAAGCTTTGGTCTTGAGAGGTGAGACATCGGGGGAGTGATCACCGTCCACGGCAGTTGCAGTCAGCTCACAAGACAGGCCTGATTGATGAAGGATTTCATCAATGAGGGCACTATCCGCTTCGGAGCAGGGAAGCGCCATTTCTAAAATGACATTTTCAACAACCAATCAGACGCAGCAATGTCCAAAGTGTCCATGGCGTGCTCTAGTGTAGTGGTGAGCTCATTGCATGTCTCGGATGTCCAGACGAGGCGTCATCATCTTGGCTTTTGACACCGCTCTTGGCTCGCTCTGATGCGGTGCTGGTAGACATGGTAGAGGATAAAGTCTGGACTTCCTTTGACCTCTTTAAATGGGATTTTCTGTGATAAAGATACAGATAAAAACACAAGTTTAAATATTATTCGCTCAAACGCAGATTTCCTACCCTTTAGATTGAGTTTAGTTTAGTAAAATGGAAATCAGTTGGTTCGGTGACAGGTTTTATGATACGAGTTGAACTTAAGTAATTATGGGTCAGAATCACACGTTGCTCAGGCTGCCAGTGTAAAAGTAAATTTTGGTCCCCGACTATTATATCCTAGGAAATTTGTACCCTCCTCCCCCCCGACAATTAATCCGTAGCCATCCAGTAAATTTGGTCCCCCCCTCATAGTAAAAACGGTCCGCTAGGAAATTTGAACCCGGCCCTTCTTTCTTATAAAATTTGGAGACAACAACTTGTCCCCGTTTTGCAAGAAAAAGCCTTTTTTCTCCCTTCACACTAAATCTCACTGCCGTTGGACGTAAAGCACGCCTTTTTTTCTTTAGTGTATTAGCTTAGTGTATTAGCTTATCACTTCTTATCACCTTTTAGCTTATCACTTAGTACACAACATTAATTGAAGGAACCGTACAAACACACCAGTAAATTACCTAGTAAAATCAGTCCGGAGGGGACCAAATTCACTAGACATTCCTTAGGAAATAAAGTCCGGGGGCCCAAATTTACGATGGGGAGGGGGAAGGGGGGAGGGGGAAAAATTTACTATCACACTGGTTCCTAGCACATGTGCCATAAGTTCGGAAATCATCCCCCAGTACGTTGAATTAATTGTAATGTGTGGTCTCCCAGAAAACAGCTGCTATCAGCCAGTCATCAGGGATTCAAGCATTTATCTTTAATTTCTGACCCCATTTTCAAGTAAGTCCATATTTAGTCCTTATCCCCAAATGAACAGAATATGAATTATTACCTCCCTAGAAATCAATATAGGCCTATCATCAATTATACTGTTGAAAAACTAGTCCTCTGTGAAGTTATGTCAAAATGAAGTAAGAATGGTCAATTATTAATGATCAATATGATCATTCTTAGTCTTGACGGTGATAAGATTCTTTCTGATCCAGGGGTGCCGGAAGGAGTTTCAGATTGGTGGGGCAAGAAGGGGGATTTCGGCCCTCCCCGAAGAATTTGAAAATTGTTTTTTATGCAATCTTCCGGCTTTTGGCACTTAAAAATTTTTGATTTTGGGGGCATTTTTTGAAGAAAATCATTGCTTCATTTAATCACAGGTTATACCATATTGTCAGACTGACAATGGTCATAGATTAACATTGGCCTTTTATTATCAATTAGTCAGTTGAAGCGATTAAAGATAATTTTCCAAATCATATTGAATTATAATTTTGACTTAATATAGTAACTCTATAATGTATTAGAAGACATGACGTGCAATGCGATTTCACAGACCCCAAACCGCTTAGTGTCGTTTTCACTGAATCTGCCGAATGTTGAGTCCTTTGCCAAACTAAGTTCGTTTGCAATTTTAACAATATCCATTTTGTCCGCAAATTTGTCTTTATGAACATTCAAAATTATACAATGATTTGATCTTGCTCCGATCATACTATTCTTTGGACAAGTTTGTATTCGCCTTAATGCTGAACTCGAGCGTTCACTGACTGCATTCGTCTCTGGAGCTGCTAATCAATTGGAAATAGTAGCGTAGGAATAGGGGCAGGGGAAATTGTGCCCCCCCCCCCCCAACACACCCCCCCTCCTCCTCTTTTGAGGTTGAAAATTTGGGGAAATTCGGAAAATTGGCTTGTTGCTAATTTAAGTTTTTAAGAGGGTCCAAGCTAGCTGCTCTTTTAATTAGAAAATATCCCATTTTCAGGAAATATCCTTCAATTTTCGGGAAATTTTTGCACTTTTTAGAAATTTCCTTATCTTTTCAGAAATTTTCTTCCCTTTTCGGAAATTTTCTTCACTTTTTAGAAATTTTCAGAAATTTTCTTCACTCCAGTATGATGTTTAGATTAGCCCCAAATTATTTTCCCGGCCCTAACAAGGCTTTACCAAACCCTGTGTACAGGTGTTTGATAATGATGTTTTTTCATTATTTAAAAAAAAGTTTATATAAAGTTTTACAGGCGATTACAAATTAATAAGTTACTGAAATAAGTAGTTTAAACTCCTTGTAGGTGCCAAACCTCTTTAACGCTATATCAATAGAGATGGAAGAGTATTAAACTATGAGCAGAATAGTCTAATTGATCACTTATATAGCTTTTAACGGGTCCACTGCCCCCATTGCCCTACAGCCCATAAAAGTAGGCGGATGGGGATGGAGGTGCCGTTTTGAAAGTTTCATGAAATTATTCTAGGTCATTCTTGAAGCTTGAAAACAAAATCCTACATAAAGCAAATAAAGGCAAACTATTAACATGAAGGAAACTCCGACATTTGTAACAACCCCATTCTTGAAGGATTAGTTTAGGAGTCAAGCAAGTCCATCTTATATGACAGTATGAAGAGAACTTTGAAACGAAGTAGATAGTGGACAAAGCATTCCAAAATATTATTCCGTCAAGGAGGTATTCAAGTTTAAAGCTCTGGCTTAACTGCGTAGCAACGACTGTTGTAGTAAGTCTACTATGGAAGGTTGGTGCTCTCATCCTCACATTCTTAACAATTCTTAATGTGTTTTAAAGGAAATTTATTTCACGTTTTTACTATTTGAATTATTTTTCATCAAAAATTCTTCAGGTGGTAAATTTTAATTACCCTTACAAGATTCAATTTTAGTACTTTGCTGACATATCCAATGGTTTTTGGGCTACAAAATCGCAGGAAGAAATATGATAGAATACATACAGATTTTGAGGTATCTGATGCTGTGATGTCACAACTAGTCTGATTTCAGTCGTTTCTACACAAATGATATTAAACTTAAAGATCTCCTTAAGGAAATACTGTTTGTGAATGCTTTCTTCATCATTTTATTTCTTTTGAAGTCATCTTTCATATAAGATGGACATGCTTGACTCCTGAACTTATTCTGTAAGGAACGTTTAACACTTTACTGCTAAAGACTCATTTTCCATGTCAACTTGAATGTCAGAAGTTCAATAAAGAAATTGCCTTCACCAAATTCTTTCGCCACTCTGTCAATCATGTCAATAGCACTGATAATTTTTAGGTTATCGCAAGTCAAGTATATATCTCCACATAAACATGCGTGCGTTAACTGGTAAAAGTCAGGAATTTACACATTTTCTACAAGCAGGTAAGCGTTTATCCCTAAATATTTCGAAATAATTACATTCTCACAACTATACGTAACCTCAACGGGCACAAATATAGGGTGAACTGCATGGGGACCTGAATGAGGATATGCACAATCAAACTGATTTCCTTGGTAGCTTCATCTTGTTCAACTTCAAGAAGTCGCCGCAATATTCTTCCCCTCCCCTCCTCCTAAGGGTCATCGGTTCACGTAATTAATGGATGATACATATATATTGACTATTTTACAACATCAAGATTGTCAAGCTTAATGACACATGGACCATTTCAAATGGACCTCAGACAATCTGGTAGCCTAAGTATCTGGCCAGTTACTTACTTTGCGCCATCACTTCTTGACCTTCTTGTGCGCCTTCTTTGTCTTATTACACGGCAAAAAATGGCACTGAAACATCCCGGCTTCTTTTTATCATCCGAGGAGTCATGGCCAAGGTTTTCATCACTTTTGGGTCCATTTTGAGGGATTTCCTCCAATTGAAACGATTTCTTAGCCATTTTTTTAAACTGAAGAAATGTCACCTAATCGCAATACTGTTTATTGTATGTATCTAATAGACAAACATAAATCTTGCGTTTTCGAACTAAGTGACTATGACGTATTGTGCGTATATAACGTACTGCGCGCGTGTGACGTAATGCGCTAATATGATTTCATTGTAGTAAGATGTTATCCAATCATCAGCCATTTTAATTATGACGTAATGGACGATGCGCCAAAATGTATGTTTCCTTCTTCTTCTTTTTTGATAAGCTTTCTTCAAACAGTTTATCACGCGCTCGGAAATGATGTTATGCGCACAACCCGCATCTTGATATAAAGTGACGGCACGATCTCACAAGATTGCGCAAAGGGTATCTTTGGGCATTGCAATGCCTGAAAAGTTTTACCCGCTAGCTAGCAATTAAAAAAAAAAATAGTGGAAAAATTGATGGCACTGCTGGTGTAAATGCGTAAATTCAAACACAAGTCAAAGAGAAGTTTTGTTCTTTCTTAAAACATGTTCGTAAATAGGGGACGGCTTGTTTGACCCCCTCCCCTTCCCTCATTCCTTCTTTCCTTCCTCCCTCCAAGCTTGGAATGGGATGTGAATTTGCAATATCTGCAATATAATTGCAATAATTTGAGCAAAAATAAGCAAAATATTCCAATAATTAAAAAAGAAATTACTGAAAAATAAAAAATAGTACCCAAAAATGAAAAATAAATGCACTAAAATTGTCCAGAAATTAAGGAAATTACCCCAAAAGTAACCGAAAATAAGCAAAATTTTCCCAAAATGAGCACAAAAGTTCCCGATAATTTAAGAAAACTACTCGAAAATAAAGAAAAGTTAACGAAAATGTTTTGAAAATCGAAGAAAATTGACCAGATGTGAAGCAAAATTTCCGAAAAGAAAGCAAAATTTACCCGTGTGTGTGTGTGGGTGTAAAAGGGGTGGGGTGGGGGGGGGGGGGGATATAACAAGTCGAACTGCATTTATGCATAAGTTGCAGCATGGGGCTATTTTTAGTTAATAGCTCCATGGTTACAGAAAATACAGTCTGTAGCCTTTGCAAACAAACTAGAACATCAATGATATAGTAGCTCAACATATTTGGAGGTGGTTAAGTCATGTTTTTTGTTGGTGGGTTGTTAATTCGAGCATGGAGATTTCGAGTAGGCTGGGGTTGTTAGGAAAGAAATACATGTTTCATGTTTATTTGGGGGGAAATGCAAGCGGGAGCTTTAATATCGTTGTAATGCTAGAACATAAATGATGTAGTAGCTCAATATATGTTTTGGGGGTGTTGTTTAAATGATGTTTTGGTATAAGGCTGTTTTTGTTGGTGGGGAGAGACATTGGGTAGGCTTGGGTTGTTAGGAAAGGAATACAACTTTGATTAGCAGTGGCGCAACAAAAGGCTTTTTAATGCCCGGAAGGGTAAACCTTACAGGCCCTGGGCAAAATCGACTTGGGACTAGCCTCTAACAATGACACGGCAATATCTTTGTTATGGGACCCAAAGCGCCAGAGGTGTCGGTAGGAACTCGGGGAAACAAAGAGAGCAGAAAATCAAATTTATGTGCGTTTTTTGACAGTAATTAAGGGGCACTTTTCATTTTAAAAAGTTTTTTTTTGTTGTATTGTCTCTTTTGACTTTCCCACACTTTTGGTAGGTAAACTCCGCCTATGGGTTCAAAGATTGGGGAGCCAGGACCAGTGTTGACAATTACCCATCGGGCGAATAAGTAAAAGGCTTCTTTTTAAAATTGTTGCTTAAGTTTAGGTTTATTAAGGTTTATAATGTTCCAACAGAACTCCATTGGCTGATTGGAGTATTTACGTCAAGACGCCCACGGTGACGTGACGGCTGTTTTATTAACCAGCCGTGGAGCACAGATTCCGGCATAATTTTCTTACAAAAATAATCTTATAATAACAACATGCGAACGTATGTATGTTTAATGAAGTGTACAGCAGACGAAAGTATTCTTTCTTTTGCAAAATGGCGATGTAAACCTTATGACGTCAGCTGAAACACCATTATACAGCCGAACAGTAGGGTCTGATAAATAAAATAGAAAAACGTTGAGCTATGAGAAAATGTGCATCCCATCCAGCAGTCGAGGTTTTTTCTTTTTTTTACCAAAATTTACAATTACGGGCCACATTTTTGAAGTTTAAGCTAAAATCTGAAACTCTCTTGAAAAAAGGACGCCCTCACTTTTCGATCTAGAGCTTCTCTGAAGGAATATTCCGTGAAAATTCATCTCCATGATAAAAGACTTTAAAAAAACAATTTGGTGTAAAAATCATGGTGATATCTTTTTCCGTTTAGGAGTTATTGCAATTCAAAAATTGCGCAAGTGTGTTGGAAAAAAAAACTTAAAGTATATACAGTGTGGTATTGTAATACCTTAAATTAGTATACTGCAATTTCTTTTCCAGCTTGCTTTACTTCTTTTCCATTTTGCTTTCTTTTGCACTTTGTTTTCCTTCTTTTGCATTTTGCTTTACTTTTTTTCCAGTTTGCTTTATTCCTTTTGCAGTTTGCTTTACTTCTTTTCCAGTTTGCTTTACTTCTATTCCAGTTTGCTATACTTCTTTTGCAGTTTGCTTAACTTCTTTTCCAGTTTGCTTTACTTCTTTTCCAGTTTACTTTACTTCTTTGCAGTTTGTTTTACTTCTTTTGCAGTTTGCTTTCTTTTGCAGTTTGCTTTATTCCTTTTGCAGTTTGCTTTACTTCTTTTGCAGTTTGCTTTACTTCTTTTGCAGTGTGCTTTATTTCTTTTGCAATTTGCTTTACTTCTTTTGCAGTTTGCTTTATTTCTTTTGCAGTTTGCTTCACTTTTTTTCCAGCTTGCTTTACTTTTTTCCAGTTTGCTTTACTTCTTTTGCAGTTTGTTTGCTTTATTAAGTTTGTTTTACTTATTTTGCCAGTTTGTTTTACTTATTTTTTTGCAGTTTGCAATTTGTTTGTTTTTTGCAGTTTGTTTTACTTCTTTTCCAGTTTGCTTTACTTCTTTTTACTTTTTTTCCAGTTTGCTTTACTTCTTTTCCAGTTTACTTTACTTCTTTTCCAGTTTGGTTTGTTTGCTTTCTTTTGCAGTTTGTTTTACTTCTTTTGCAGTTTGCTTTACTTATTTTGCAGTTTGCTTAACTTCTTTTCCAGTTTGCTTTACTTCTTTTCCAGTTTACTTTACTTCTTTGCAGTTTGTTTTACTTCTTTTGCAGTTTGCATTAATTCTTTTCCAGTTTGCTTTACTTTTGCAGTTTGCTTTACTTCTTTTGCAGTTTGTTTTACTTATTTTGCAGTTTGCTTTACTTCTTTTGCAGTTTGTTTTACTTATTTTGCAGTTTGCTTTACTTCTTTTGCAATTTGTTTTACTTTTTTGCAGTCTGTTTTACTTCTTTTGCAGTTTGCTTTACTTCTTTTTTAGTTTGCTTTACTTCTTTTTTAGTTTGCTTTACTTCTTTTCCAGTTTACTTTACTTCTTTTGCAGTTTGCTTTACTTCTTTTCCGGTTTGCTTTCTTTTGCAGTTTGTTTTACTTCTTTTGCAGTTTGCTTTACTTATTTTGCAGTTTGCTTAACTTCTTTTCCAGTTTGCTTTACTTCTTTTCCAGTTTACTTTACTTCTTTGCAGTTTGTTTTACTTCTTTTGCAGTTTGCTTTCTTTTGCAGTTTGCTTTATTCCTTTTGCAGTTTGCTTTACTTCTTTTGCAGTTTGCTTTACTTCTTTTGCAGTGTGCTTTATTTCTTTTGCAATTTGCTTTACTTCTTTTGCAGTTTGCTTTATTTCTTTTGCAGTTTGCTTCACTTTTTTTCCAGCTTGCTTTACTTTTTTTCCAGTTTGCTTTACTTCTTTTGCAGTTTGCATTAATTCTTTTCCAGTTTGCTTTACTTTTGCAGTTTGCTTTACTTCTTTTGCAGTTTGTTTTACTTATTTTGCAGTTTGCTTTACTTCTTTTGCAGTTTGTTTTACTTATTTTGCAGTTTGCTTTACTTCTTTTGCAATTTGTTTTACTTTTTTGCAGTCTGTTTTACTTCTTTTGCAGTTTGCTTTACTTCTTTTTTAGTTTGCTTTACTTCTTTTTTAGTTTGCTTTACTTCTTTTCCAGTTTACTTTACTTCTTTTCCAGTTTGCTTTACTTCTTTTCCGGTTTGCTTTCTTTTGCAGTTTGTTTTACTTCTTTTGCAGTTTGCTTTACTTATTTTGCAGTTTGCTTTACTTATTTTGCAGTTTGTTTTACTTCTTTTGCAGTTTGTTTTACTTCTTTTCCAGTTTGCCTAACTTCTTTTCCAGTTTGCTTTACTTCTTTTCCAGTTTGCTTTACTTCTTTTCCAGTTTGCTTTACTTCTGTAACTAGTTGTAGCTTTACCTTAACTTTTACCCACCTTTTAACTTCATTGTTTATAAGTTTTCCCACCTTTTTCCATGCTAGTTAGTCAACACATACACATTCCTCTTTATTCTCCATTTCAGTTAATCCTAATTACTGTCCTAATCCCTTTTGTTTACCCAAGCAGTGCTTTCCTTTGCATCTTTGCCGACGATGAGTAAACACACAATTACAATGACGGGGTCGTCGCCTGCGTATTCGATTATGATAGTAACAATGCTACCACGAAACGCTTAATACGACCCGGACGAGAACACAGGTACGACGTACGGACAGACATAACATCGACAACCAAGTCAATGTCCACGGCCTTTGATAACCACTTGTGGTACACTGGCGTGTCTACCCAACCCAGGCTTGAACCCAGGGCCTCGTGGTCTGTAAACAGGTATGATAACCGCTACACCACAGTAGGTAGATTCTGCATCTTTGTAACTCATGTCCTTTTTATATGTTAGGTTGTTGATTGCTAGTCTTTGAGGAGTTCACATGTTTGTTAATAGAGTTTAATAAAACACATATCAAAACCTTGGCAAAATCTTGTTATTTTGTCTTCTGCGCCTTGCATATATGCAACGTTATAGTATCATAAAGACAAATCTAAGACAATTTTTGTGGATTTCTTATAAATTTAATTTACTTTTTTCCTAAATTACTAGAAGCATTTTGTGTTAATTCATTGAGATGGGGTATAACATAGGCCTACACTTTATAAGATGAGTTCACCATTATTCATGAATCTTACGCTCTTTAAGTATAAGATTTTATGTTTTTTTAGAAATACATAAGAATTGTCTTGGATCTGCCTTTATGACTCACATTTTACACTGCACATTGCGAGGTCACTTTTTAACACAATCACGCAATCTTTGAAATGTAATAACTCATAAACAGAAAAAGTTATCAACATTATTTTTACACAGAATCATTTCTTTAATAATCCTCTATCATATATATATATATATATATATATATATATATATATATATATATATATATATATATATATATATATATATATATATATATATATATATATATATATATATATATATATATATATATATATATATATATATATATATATATATATATATATATATATATATATATATATATATATATATATATATATATATATATATATATATATATATATATATATGTATATATATATATATATATATATATATATATATATATATATATATATATATATATATATATATATACATATATATATATATATATATATATTTAAATATATATATATATATATTTATATATATATATATATATATATATATATAAATATAAATATATATATTAATATATATATATATATACATATTTATATATATATTTATATGTATATGTGTATATATATATATATATATATATATATATATATATATATATATATATATATATATATATATATATATATATATATACATATATATATATATATATATATATATATATATATATATATATATATATATATATATACATATATATATATATATATATATATATATATATATATATAAAATATATATACAGATATATATATATATATATAGATATATATATATAGATATATATATTTATATATATATTTATAAAACTATTGACAGATATATATATATATATATAGATATATATAGATAGATATATTTATACATATATTTATATTGCCGAAATAGAATTATTGCCTACAATTCGTCTTCTACATTCTAACAAACAGACTCTTCTTAGTGCTGGTGTTTCCTCCACGTAAATAACAAACTGCCATCCTCGGGGTCCTAGTTGGCTATCATCCGACATATCAAGAAAAATGCTCAGCTTTAAAAATGCACCACGAAAAACCTCTTCAATTGATTTAAATTATAGTTTTGTCATTTTTGTGCAAAATAAAGCAAAATGTAATTAGAAGTGGCATTACATTTTTAATATAAAAAACCCAAAGACCAACTGGAAAAATAATCAGAATCCAGGCCGGCCAGTTTACCTACGCATGGCGCCAATACTCAAACAGTCAAAGGGAAGTACAGGATTAGTTCAGTGGTCAAGCAACTTCATCTTATATAAAAGAAACATAATGGGTGACGTAACTACTTCAATATCTTATTTTGTTAGGGAGACCTCTAAAGTTTTGTCTGTGAGGAAATGACTTGGTGTAGTATGACTACTGTAGAGGGTTGGCGCCCTCATAAAATTCTTAACAATTGTTGATGTATTCTGAAGACTATTGATTTGTGTACTATTTAAATTATTTTCCCTTGAACTTTCTTCAAGTGGTATAGAGTACAATTACCCATACTAGATTCTGTTTTTCTACTTTCCTGACATATTTTAAGCTACAAAAGCTCAGGAAAACATATGATAAAATACAAAAGACTTGAGAAATCTAACTTCATAATTCAGTTGTTTCTAAACTAATAATACAGAACTTAAAACTTAAATATCTCCTAATGGAAATAAGATTTTTGAATGTTTTTCTTACAACTTTCTCTCGATAAATATTGTTTTTATTTGATAAATTCATTTTTGACATTTAATTTGATATATTGCCTAAATAAAATTGTCATATATACAATTTTAATAATTTGAAATATTTTATGCTAGAAAAAGACATTGCATGTTTCCTACTCTCCTCAAAAAAACAATTAAAGGCCAGTTATCGTGTACTACAAACGAAAAAATACAAATTTATTATCGTCTTTTGATTGGTCGAATAACAATTAGATCAGGTTACACCTACACAGATGAGCAAATCAGAATTCGTCTTGGATCAAATTACTGGTGCTGGAATAAAATGTACGCCGCCACAATAAAATCACGACAAATGGGCTTTAAACAAGAGCGAAATTTAGAAAAATTAGAAGCTAATCACATAAATAACCTTACATAGACTGATTGAGGATATATTTGGTACACATACAGAGTACGCAAAATAACATGGAGACCCACATGGATCCACACTATATTAAAGGTCTATATGGACCACAGCGACTTGATGGTAAATTTTCTTACAATATTTCAATAACTATTCATCAAAATCAGTTAATAAACCAGAATTTGTAGGCATCCAACAATTAATGAACTTAATGCTAATTTATAACGTTATGGATGACTTGCATCAGCGTAATCTTGTTATTTTCCTTCCTTTCTAGATGTCGGTCATAATTATTTAAAGAGGTGCAGCATATTCTACCCAAGCTGTTTTGAGTCTTTACCGTGCCCCTTATGCTGTTTTAAGTCTTTACCGTACCTCTTATGCTGTTTTGAGTCTTTACCGTACCTCTTATGCTGTTTTGAGTCTTTACCGTACCCCTTATGCTGTTTTTGAGCCTCTACTTATGCTGTTTTGAGTACCCCTATGCTGTTTTGAGTCTGTACGTCTTTACCTTACCCCTTATGCTGTTTTGAGTCTTTACTGCTGTTTTGAGTCTTTACCCCTCTTATGCTGTTTTGAGTCTTTACTGTTTTTAGTCCTCTTATGCTGTTTTGAGTCTTTACCGTACCCCTTATGCTGTTTTGAGTCTTTACCGTACCTCTTATGCTGTTTTGAGTCTTTACCGTACCTCTTATGCTGTTTTGAGTCTTTACCGTACCCCTTATGCTGTTTTGAGTCTTTACCGTACCCCTTATGCTGTTTTGAGTCTTTACCTTACCCCTTATGCTGTTTTGAGCCTTTACCGTGCCCCTTATGCTGTTTTGAGTCTTTATCGTACCCCTTATGCTGTTTTGAGTCTTTATCGTACCCCTTATGCTGTTTTGGGTCTTTACCGCACCCCTTATGCTGTTTTGAGTCTTTATCGTACCCCTTATGCTGTTTTGGGTCTTTATCGTACCCCTTATGCTGTTTTGGGTCTTTACCTCACCCCTTATGCTGTTTTGAGTCTTTATCGTACCCCTTATGCTGTTTTGAGTCTTTACCGTACCCCTTATGCTGTTTTGAGTCTGTATCGTACCCCTTATGCTGTTTTGAGTCTTTACCGTACCCCTTAAAATATATCCAGAATATACTTTTCTCGGCAATTTCAGTGAAGAAATGTAATGAGCTACATAAAGATTATGAGCTGTTCGCAAAGTCATACAGCACAAACTTGGCATTGCAAATTCGGGAAAAAACTATATACATATTTTTGAAACTAAAGGCTTTAGGCTTATTTACTATTTAAAGCTTTTTCTGTGGACTATTTAACTCTTGACGTCCATATGTTCATAGCCCTTTAAGAATTTTCACGATAACCAATCTAAGAGAAAACGAGTAAATATATAAACCCTGTAAGTACCATTTCCAATTCCCTGTCTGGTGAAATATAGACTATTTATCTGTTACATTTACTGGTTGAAGACTAATAGCTCAAAATAAGGTCTTCCAGGGAGACAACATTAACTGTTCATAATTCTAGTTCTTCAAAATCGAGCAGTTATGGTAGAAACTGAAAATAATTTACCAAAACGCAAAAAAACACGAAACAGCTCTAACTTGAAAAATCGACGTCTGTGACATGTTTTATAATCTGTGGCCAAATTACAACATATATTCGGCCCTATTTTCGACCCTATATTCCAGCACTAATTTTCATATACATATATTTATATATATATATATATATATATATATATATATATATATATATATATATATATATATATATATATATATATATATATATATATATATATATATATATATATATATATATATATATATATATATATATATATATATATATATATATATATATATATATATATATATATATATATATATATATATATATATATATATATATATATATATATATATATATATATATATATATATATATATATATATATATATATATATATATATATATATATATATATATATATATATACATATATATAAATATATATATATATATATATATATATATATACATATATATATGTATCTATATATGTATGTATATAATATATGAAATATATATAAAATATATATAAAATGTATATATATGTATGTATATAATATATATATATATATATATATATATATATTTATATACATATATATTTATATATATATATATATAATATATATATATATATATATATATATATATATATATATATATATATATATGTATATATATATATATATATATATATATATATATATATATATATATATATATATATATATATATACAAATATATATATATATATATATATATATATATATATATATATATATATATATATATATATATATATATATATATATATATATATATATATATATATATATATATATATATATATATATATATATATATATATATATATATATATATATATATATATATATATATATATATATATATATATATATATATATATATATATATATATATATATATATATATATATATATATATATATATATATATATATATATATATATATATATATATATATATATATATATATATATATATATATATATATATATATATATATATATATATATATATATATATATATATATATATATATATATATATATATATATATATTTACATTTTTCCGCTCATATCTTCGGACTTTCTTCATCCGACCCTTCTTTGCTTTCGCCACTTTTCGGATCTGAATCCATTTGTGGCGGCATGTCAGCACGCGCACTCGTTGATTGGCCGTTTTCGGTCAGTGCAATCCGCTCACTTTTTGAAACAAAGGTGGAATCACTCATAACTCCATTGATATAGCTTTCGCGTGGGTTATATCCATAGCTCAATTTGTGGCGCTTACTGCAGATGGAAGTAGCCATTAACACTAGAATCACGGCCAAAACGATTATAATTATGATGTAAACCGAGTCTGGAAATTCCGCCTCTGTTACAGTAGTGTTAACTTGCGTCGTCGGTTGGTCTTTTATTTCCAGTGTTGCCAACGCCACTCCCATTGAGTTTGAGGCGGTGTCGCGACGCCCAGTCTCACACAAAACTCCGATAATGTTATAATCGTTTATTATAAATGAATTGAATTCTAAGGTTGAATATCGCACATTTTGTACAATTTTTAATTCTAAATCACTCCCCGTTAGGTTCTGTGACATGAGGTCTCCTTGCGGTGTAATAATTTCCCAATAAATATACGGGGTAGGGAGATTAACTGAGCACGTAAACGCTATCATAGGTTCCATAGGAATTTGTTCAAAACTCTCCGGTAAAATCAACAGTTCCAGATTCGTGACACTTGGAGGTTTTACCGTGCATAGCTCGGTGAATAATCCTTGGGAGTTTTCGATTCCACACGTGAACTCATCGGCCAATGAATCCGATAGCTGTATATCAGTACCGGTTACCCTCAACTTCTCGTTACCAGGAAAACCGAAAGTTGCCGATGGTAAAGCTTCGACATTTAATCTCCAGAAAACCTCCTCAACTCTTGCTCCAAGCCTGATCGAAATACAGAACAGCGATATTAACTCCCGGTTTAAACCGACACCACCCGAGCTCTCAAAACAGTGGGGCAAACCCAATGGTGTACGAACAACTTGAAGTTGAGTTTGACTTCGAACCATTAAAGAAACCTGATTTTCGTTTGAATGAATAATACAAGTATATTCCCCTTCATCGGTGACGTCAACATTTTGAATGAGAAGAACAACTCTAATTCGTTCGTCCGATGCAACATAAGTTTCCACAGATAAAGATGGAACCAAATAATCGGTTACAAAACCTGGGTTTGGTTCGAAAATTGTTGTTCCATTAAAGATGATCACATCATCCTTCATAATTATTATTTTTCTCAGCGGAGTGATCTCAGTTTCGCAAACGAGGCTAAGAACCGCTTCTTGAACAGATACAAATGTTGAGACTCCGTTGTTTAAAGTACCGTTTTCGAAAGTAATCTTTGCCGTTGGTTCAGCGACATAGCGTTCGAACTGAAAAACCAGCAGTAGCAAAATGCAAAGAAACCGTATTGACGTCATAGTTATAATAACATGAGCGAGAATGAAACGACAAAATAAGAGACTAGAAAAATGTTTAATCAAATGTTTAACATCAATGTTCTGAAAATATAGAAGCAAAACAAACTTCCCAACTCCACCTTTAGACGGTGAGAGACACTTTGGATAAATGTAGTTTCTTGACCTTAATGATATATATATAGGTCTACGTCACGTACGCGGACACAATACTTGATTACTGAAGAGTAACTAATGAATTATTAGACTGGAAGATCACTAAAGAAAGATAAATCCTATAATTTTGAGAATGATTCGATCCACAGCTGACTGACTTTGAATAGATTACTAAACAGCAGGAGTGTATGACCCATTATAGGATTATTGTAAAGGCTTCATGGTCACAGGGAGAGTTAACCCACATGTATTGTATGAAGGAAAATGAAGAACTAAAATTTACCACAAAAAGGACAATTCTGTATATGAGTCTGGCAAATACCAATATTACAAAATGTCAAACTTAATTAGTTTGTCTCTCATTGGGATACACTGAACGCGGCCAAGGATATCTAGCTGAGTTTTGCAGAGTTTTGATTCTATTCATTTCTGGATATGATATTTATAAAAAAGCATATATTAACAGGAACAACTGTGGAAAAAAACTTTGAAAGCTAAAGTACCATGAAATCGTGTAGAAGTGAACGGAATAAGATGGGCCTACGATTTCTATTGATACCCATCACACACACACGCGCTTTCAGCAGTAGCGTGGTGGGACATGTTTCACTGGGGCAAGGAAATTTTGGCCCATGCCCCCTCCCCCACACGAAAAAAAGTTCATTAGAGTAAAACATTGGGCGCATAGAAGTAAATTGGCATGAACCGTATAAGAAATTGCTTTAAATCAGTGTTTCGAATCTAGGAACCGCCAAAGTACTGGAGGGGGTCCAGGGGATTAAAGACTCCGGAAGCGCTGCTTTGGTCAATTTTCCCGAAAATTAAAGACAATTTCCCAATTACTGAAGAAAAATTTCGGAAATTGAATGAAATTTCCTTTAAATGAAGAAAATCTCCCCAAAATTGAAAAAAAAATTCCCAACAATTACTTAAATTTTCTTGAAAAGTGAAGAAAATCTGCCCAAATATTGAACAAAATATCCCGAAAATTTCAAACAAAATAAAGAAATTTTCCTAAAAATTGAAGAAAGCTTCCCAAATATTGAAGGAAATATCCCAAAAGTAAAAGAAATTTCACGAAAATAGAAGCAAATTTCACGAAAATGAAGGAAATTTCACAAATATGAACATTAATGAAAAGTTCAGCAAAATAAAGCCTGAAAATTGAAAAAAAAACTGCCCAAATACTAAAGAAAATACATAAAAAAAGTTTTTAGGCAAATTGAAGAACATTTCTCAAAAATTAAAGAAACTTTCTAAAATATTTAGGAAACTTTCCTGAAAATGAAGGAAACTTCCCAAATATTGAAGAAAATATTCCCAAAATGAAAGAACTTTTATGAAAATGGAAAAAAAATCACGAAAACGAAGGAAAATTTCTGAAAATTGGAGGTTTTCCAGAAATTGAAGATTTCCCAGAAATTGAAAGAGATTTCCCAGAAATTGAAGGAGATTTCCTCAAAATTGAAGGAGATTTTCTAGAAATTAAAGGAGATTTCCCTTTAATTGCATACAGAAGATTTCCCAATGAAAATAAATTTGTAACATGTTCATTATTGGGGGGAGAGGGGTGCGGGAAGGGAATGCTTCAAATTGTGTTAACTCTAGGCATGCTATAGGCTGGTAGGGAAATCCATGCATTTCTCGCGATTTTCAGAGCAGAAAATTGCTTAACCTGTGTCACATCCAGGTTCAACGTCCCAGGTGCCGAGCTGGCAAAGCCCCAAGAGCTAGTAGCGTTTCTGCGTTTCTTGGCATGATTTGGGTAGCAGAAAATTGCTCAAATTTGTGTCAATTTGGAACTAAAGTAACTTAAAAGGAATATCATTTTGAAATGATTTAATGCTCAAATGCAGGATCCCATTAACTTCAATATGTGTCTTTTGTGAGGGTCTAGGAATGGTTTTCATGTTTCTGATGTAAGAATAAAGCTTTGAGAAAAAAGCATTTACAACGTTGAGAATAAAAAGTATATTTTCATAACATTTTTTGCTCCCCTGTGAACATTCGGCGCCCTCTCGAAAGCTTCTACCAGCTGTATTAAATCAAATTGTTTGCTTTTCATGGCAGGAGCAGATAATAAATATTACCAACGAGCTATCGGCCATGCGGCGGTTTCTGTCCGAGCGCGAAATCCAGGGGCCCGCTGGAGTGCCAATGGTGGGAAAATGGTGCAAAATTCGGTCTTTTCTGCGGAAAATGCATGCGCTTTTGGACTACACAAATAGAATATTATAGGCTACTTGCTTAATAGCATAGAAAGAAGTTATTGATCAACACGTAAGTTTCCCATGCAGGGCCTAACAAAAAAAAAATTCTCAGGACGATTTTGGCGCCCCTTCCGAAATCTTTGCTAGAGGAACCATTCCTCCCCCTACCCTACACACACTGCCACCACGCTGCCACGCCACTGACTTTCGGTAAATTCGACAGATCCAGTGTCTGCGAACAGCCTTTGGATGTGAGCATATGAAACTTTATACTGAAGTAATTGAAATTGACATTTTCAATTAGTAGAAATGCAGGTTGTCAAAGAAATAAAGGTGTCATCCATATACCATCAAGCAGGTCAAATTTATTTACCAAATCGCCTCAATAAACACAGACGCAGGCGCATGCGCATCAACCCTGAGGCGATACTAGGGCACAGGGAATACCGCCTACATTTATCGTATATAACAGCTGTATGGCACTAGCCATTTTGAAACCCTGTAATTATAGGCAGGGTAACCGCAGCGATTTCGGATATTTGTTATTGAAAATATGATTATGAAATCATTTCAATGTAAGAGCGACATGCCCCAATCTCGCAACTGAACTTGTGAACCATCATTAAAAGGTGACATAATTGCCTTTAAGAAAGAAGGTCATATCTGTATAATTCATATCCATGGACGCAACACTTGTGCCCTTGGGAATGATTTTCGGAGTCCTATAATCTGATGTCTATTATCCTTCAACAATGTAGTATTTGGTCGAGGCCCGTGTAGTTTATTCGTCCAAGTTCCCATTGCATAGGTGTAGAAACCAGGGGGGCAATGGGAGCAACGTGCCCCCTCTCCCACACATTTCCGGAAAATGACAGAAGTCCTCCTTTTGAAAATGAAAAGTGCCCCTTAGTTAATGTCAAAGGTGCTTTCT
Source organism: Chiridota heheva (assembly GCA_020152595.1). Classification (NCBI taxonomy): domain Eukaryota; kingdom Metazoa; phylum Echinodermata; class Holothuroidea; order Apodida; family Chiridotidae; genus Chiridota; species Chiridota heheva. The sequence goes on from JAIGNY010001529.1 coordinate 149,263, forward strand.
AACAAAAAATATTGCAAAAGCGCCCCTTCCAATATGAAATGCCCATTAATTACTGAACTTATAGTATGAAACTGGCAACTGTTGTCAGTCCCATGCACGTACAGGGAAATGGGCTCCCATTGGAAAATTGCCCCTTTCTAAAAATGAAGTGCCCCTCTTACTTTAGTTTATTATCTACAGACAGGGGGCGGACATATGTATATGACTGGGGAAGTGCCCCTAAAAGTCATACCCCTTCCCCTACTTCTTAAAAGCTTCCTACACCCCTATCACAATTTTCTTCTTAGAGATATCGCGCTCATGATAAGGGTTTTATTGTATAAATACACTCATGTGTGTACAATTACTAGAAAATAACTTTGATACCTACTTAAGTAGTTATAAGCATTGTACTTTTACAAAAAAAATGCATGCTCTCGATATAAAGACAAGCATTTTGAATAATATCTGTCTGTCGTACCATAACAATATATAGGGCTTTTCTATAATCTGATAATAATAGTCACGCCATAACATTCCATACAAACAACACCATCAAACAATGGCATCCCGAGGTACCATGAAATTAAGATTTAAAGCACAAATCTGAAGGATTTTCAATGTATGATTAGGTAAACAGTTTTAAATCTTTATCAAATTCCTTTATTCCTTTAAATCTTTGAATTAGTATTGAGCGCAGCTTGAATTTCTGCCAACGGTTTCACTGAATATGGGTATATGATTAATTCAAAAAGTCAGTCTTTATAATTTCGGTTTGGCGAGCTAACGTCCCAGGTTCGATTCCCGGTGGGTCTCTATGAAACCAGTGCTCCACAACTGATTATTAAAAGGTCGTGGACATAGAATTGGTTGTCAATGTGTGTCCGTACGTCGTACACGTGTTCCCGTCCAGGTGTATTAAGTGTTTCGTGATGGCATTGTTGCTATTATAACCGATTACACAGGTGACGACCCCGTCATTATGATTCATTGTGTTGTGTGTGCGTGTGGGTGTGTGTGTGTGGGTGTGTGTGTGTGTGTATGTCACGTTTTCTTTAATTGTAAAGACTATAGTTTGGTTAAAGAACTAGTCATCTGATCATCTTAACAGAAAGGTTGATCCACAGATCTTATACCAATCAGCCAATAAAACAAATCTTTAAAACCAAGAGCCATACACTTATAATTATCTCCCCACTTGTTCATTTTTTACTTTTTCATTTGAGTGGGGGGGGGGGTCTTGGGAGAAAGAATGAAAGCCGCTTTCAAAATTTGCCTTGAAAATAAGAGAAAAGTGACAAATCGGAAACTATGCATTCTAACGTGTTTTTGTATTAATTTAGGGCCTGCCACAGACGTCCATAGACTTTCTTCCCGCCCAGGCTTCCCCATTCCCTGGATGGAAATTTGGCCTGATACATAATTGTGTTTTGTTCTGAAATTAAGACATACATTTACGCTTTGAAGGTGGTAAACATTATTCTAGGTTAGATTAAGCAATACAGATTTTGAAAAATTAAAAAATACGAAACCGTCGAAAATATTATGGCACATCCACACCAGCACTGACTGCGTATGATTTTTGAATACCGCGTCAGCTATGTTAAAGGTGTATGTACGTGTAGAGGAAACAACAGCTAAATTGCTACAAAATCTACTAGAAACCACCATAATAGCGAAATATTTAATCAAAATCGGTCATAATTGACCATTTCACAGGGTTTTAAATCTCAAGCACAATTTGTATAATTTATGCAAATTTTGTAATGTATTCACAGGGCCTGATATTTTCTTTTGTAAATTCTTTGTTTTTTTAAGGATTATTATAGTGTCAAGCATGTCCATTTTATATAAAGAGGACTTCAAAAGAAACAAAATGGTGAAGAAAGCATTCCGTTATGGAGATATTGAAATTTAAAGCTGTCTCATCTGTGTAGAAATGACTGATGTAGTAAGCCTACTATGGAAAATTGGCGTCTTCATTCTCACATTCTTAACAGTTATGAATGAATTGTAAAGAAAGTTTATTTGACTTTTTTAAGATTTAAATTTTTTCCTAGAACTTTGTTCAGGTGCATGGTATTTTATAAATACCTCTCCGAGATCAGTTTTACTACTTTTTTGACACATCTCGTGATTTTTAAGCCGCAAAATCGCAGAACAAATATGACAGATAGAATACATAAAAACGTTGAGGAATGATGACATTACAAATAAATCTGATTTCAGTAGTTTAAACTTAAATATTTGCTTAACGGAATAAGATTTTTGAATGCTTTCTTCACCATTTTTTTTTTCTCTCATAAGACACCTTTCATATAAGATACACTTGCTTGACCACTGGACTAATCCTGTAAGATAGACTTGCTTGACCACTGGACTAATCTTTTAAGATAGACTTACTCGACTCCTGAATTAATCCTTTAAGATAGACTTGCTTGACCCCTGAACTAATTATTTAAAATGGACTTGCTTGACCCCTGAACTAATCCTGTAAGATAGACTTGCTTGACCACTGGACTGATCCTGTAAGATAGACTTGCTTGACCACTGGACTAATCCTTTAAGATGGACTTGCTTGACCACTGGAATAATCCTTTAAGATGGACTTACTCGACCACTGAACTAATCCTGTAAGATAAACTTGCTTGACCACTGGACTAATACTTTAAGATGGACTTGCTTGACCACTGAACTAATCCTGTAAGATAAACTTGCTTGACCACTTAACTAATCCTTTAAGATAAACCTTGCAAGATCCCTGAACTAATCCTTTAAGATAAACTTGCTTGAACATTGAACTAATCCTTTAGGACTTGCTTGATCACTGGACTAATCCTTGAAAATAGAATTGCTTGACCACTGGAATAATCTTTTAAAATGAACTTGCTTGACCACTGGAATAATCTTTTAAGATAGACTTGCTTGACCCCTGAAGTAATCCTGTAAGATCGACTTGCTTGACCCCTGAACTAATCCTTTAAGATAGACTTGCTAGACCACTGGACTAATCCTTTAAATTATACTTGCTCGATCACTGAACTAATCCTTTAAAATATATCGCTTGACCACTGGAGTAATCCTGTGAGATAGGCTTGCTTGACTACTTAACTAATCTTTTAAGATAGACTTGCTTGACCCCTGAACTAATCCTTTAAGATAGACTTGCTTGACCACTGATCTAATCCTTTAAGGTGGACTTGTTTGACAACTTAACTAATCCTTTAAGATAGACTTGCTTGACCCCTGAACTAATCATTTAAGATCGACTTGCTTGATCACTGAACTAATCCTTTAAATTATACTTGCTTGACCACTGAGCTAATCCTTTAAAATACACTTGCTTGAAGACCGAACTAATCCTTTAAGATAGACTTGCTTGACCCATGAACTAATTCTTTAAGTTATACTTGCTTGACCACTGAACTAATCCTTAAGATGGACTTGCTTGACCACTGGACTAATCCTTTAAGATAGACTTGCTTGATTACATAATTAATCCTTTAAGATAAACTTGCTTGACCCCTAAACTAATTCTTTAAGTTATACTTGCTTGAACACCGAACTAATCCTTTAAGATAGACTTGTTTGACCCATGAACTAATCCTTTAAGATGAACTTGCTTGATCCCTGAACTATTCCTTTTAGTTAAGACTTGCTTGACCACTGGACTAAACCTTTTAAGTGTCTATCATATCTATTTGAAGTAGTACAGCAAATTCTTTACCTTATACTCCAATCAAATTCTAGCAGGAATAAACTTTCCCATGATTTACATCGACTAAGATTTAAGAAAGAATTTGAAAAATAACATAAATGGTTCGCATGCTAAGCCTAATGCGATCCTATGAAATGGCGATTTCGTCCGGCCGGGTGTCTGTCCGGCAGTCCACAGTTTTTTTTCTGAGATTTCCTCAGAAATGTTAACGTTTTTTGAGATTTCCTCAGAAAATGTTAAAGTTTCTCCAGAGTTCCTCAGACAAAGTTAAAGTTTCTTCAAATATCCTTATGGAAGGTAAGAATTTCCTTACAAAATGTTAGATTTTCACAGACACTTAGACAGATTAAGGACTATTTTCCTTTAAAAGTCTACAAAACATTTGATATTTCCTTAGAAGATAACTGTAAAATGATATAATTTTCCAATATTCTTCAGAGATCAACAAGCATCTCTCTCGTAGTAATGGAGATTTAAAATTCTTCAAAATATTTGGCCACCAACGGTTGTATCAGGCATGATTATTAAACTCCGCCTTTATTATTGTGTTTATTTGCATAAAGTTGCTACAGAGTAATGAACTGACCAGCCTTTTTTATTTAGTATGCTCAGCCTAGTCAGGGAGTGTGACAGGATGTGACTGCATATAGACATAGGGATGGATAACATTTGGGACATTGATGGGGTCATGCGGAACATACGATATTATATATACCATGTGGTATATACCAAGGGCTATATCAGGCATAATTATACATAGTATGCTCAATCAGGGACAGTGATAGCTAGGATGAGACTTCTTATGGAGCCTATGGGATGTCATGTGGGACATGGGGTGGGATGCCATGTGGAACAGTGTGGAATGTCATGTAGGATATATGGTGGAATACCATGTGGGCCATGGGGTGGAATGCCATGGGATGGGATGTCATATGGTACATGGAATGGTATGCCATGTGGGATGCCACGAGTAACACAGAGTGTGACATAGGTTGAGATGCCATGTGTGACATTGGGTAGGAGGCTATGTGGGACATAGAGTAGGAGGCCATGGGGAGATTGGGAGGGATACCATGTGGAACATATGGTGGGATCCAATGTGGTACATAAGGTGGGATGCCATGTGGGACATCAGGTGGGAAGCCACTGATGCGGGACATACGGTGGGATGCCATGGGGAACATAGAGAGAGATGCCATGTGGGACACAGGAAGAGGTGCCATGTGGGACATAGGAAGGGATATCATGTGGTACATATGGTTGGATTAATGTGGTACATATAGTGGAATGCCATGTGGGAGATATGGTGGAATGCCATCTGAGACAAAGCATGGGATGGGATGTCATGTGGGACATAGGATGGGATGCCATGTGGGTCATAGGATGGGATGCTATGTGGGACATATGGTGGAATTCCACATGGGACATATGGTGAAATGCCACATGGGACAAGGGATGGGATGGGATGTCAATGACTTCTTTGTATTCACCAGAAGGTCGCGTCGCCGGGAGTTTCTTTGTATTCACCAGAAGGTTGCGTCTCCAGGAGTTTCTTGGTCGGCCCCTTTTTCTCTTGCTCTGGGGGTTCCATGTCAGGACCAGTCTCGTGATACTCGTTGTGGGCTTTCTTAGATATGCCCAATGCACCCCCATCCTGCGGATATGTTCTCTGCTGGCATTTGGTTGGTCAGCTGCCAAAGGTTATTGTTGCTTATGGTTTCTGGCCAGTGGATACGGATTCTTCTTAATCAGTTAATTCAAGGAATATTCCTTGTTTTTTTCAGAACCTTATATAAGAAAGGAAATTTTCTTAGAAATAATAGTACAAATATCATGGTGATATGTTATTCTTACCAGGGGATATTTAAATTTTAAGGTTCACAAAAATGTCAATATACGAATAGGAAAAGGCTCAGTAATGCAGTATCTCAGTATGACATCACAGCAACACATTCTCCCACAAAGTTTATATATTTTATTAAAATCTATCATCCTTTTTTATTAGTAAATCCTGCTACAAAAATAAATTGATGAAATTTAGGTATTTATATACATTGCCAAATATACCCTACTTTAATAACTTCAATCATACAGAAACAATCAATTAACTTTCAAAGAATTACATAAACATTTGCAATGGAATTGCCTCTATAACATCATCAAATACGAATTCATCATACTGTACAAAAACTTTAAAATGCAATAGGGAAAATCTTTAAAAATCCATATCTTCTGCACGGAATATGATATCAACCTGATTTTTATACCAGAATGGCTATAAACGTATGCTCTTTCAAATAAAAGTTTACAAAAAATCATGGGAATATTACAAAAAACTAAAGGAATTTACAAAAAACCATGGGAATATTACAAAAAACCACGGGAATATACAAAAAAACCATGGAAATAATTTAAAGAAAAACATGGGAATATTACAAAAAACCATGGGAATATTCCTTGAAGTAGTTGTTAATGAATGTTTGTATTTTAATTTGTGGTTGCTTTAGTTGCCCTTCCCTCAGTATACAGTTCGGAAGCGACCCGAAAAACTTTGCACCAAAAATGTACTTTTATGTATTACGTCATTGCATGAGCCTACACATTTGACTAGCCCACACTAAACATATGGGGTTTCTCATGCTTAACACTTTTGCCCGAAATTTTCCCAGAAATGCATATGTTTGTACATGCATGCAACACTGAAGGTTGAGTTTTTTGGTTCCGGTGCGTTACTTAGGGGCGGATTCGAGAGAGGGGGTCCATGGCTTGATATTTTTCCGATCATACTTTTTGTTTACAATGAGATAATTCTTAATTATATTTTATGTAATTTTCGGGAAATTTCATTCAATTTCTCGTAAATCTCTCCAATCTTTGGGAAACTTCCTTCACTCTCGTGCAGTTTTCGAAAATTTCCCTTCATTTTGGGGCAATTTTTCTTCATTTTCGGTAGCTTTTGTTAAATTTTCGGCAAATTTCCTACTTTTTCGGGAAATATTTGGTCAATATTCAAGAAATCTCTTTCAATCTTTGAGAAATTTCCTTCTTTGTCAGAACTTTAATTGTCAGGAAATTCCTTCTTTTCGAGAAATATATGGTTAATTTTTCTTCGATTCTCCATGCATGTTTCTCGGAACATTTCCTTCATTTCGGGGCAATGAAATTTGATTAATTCTCGCACCATGTTCTGAAACTACTTCATCATGTTGAGGCAATTTTTCATCGGGTTTTCAGTAAATTTTCTTCACGTTTTGGAAAATGTCCTTCATTTTCAGGAAATTTATGGTAAATATTGTTAAATTTTACCAAAATTCTCAATGATTTTACCAAATTTTCTTTTAATATTATGTTAAGTATTTCTCGTTTTTCCCATCATAAGCGTGCAATAGGGAAGGTGAAATCCTTTTAGGATACCTTTAACCCTGCTCCCCGCTTCATGAGATTAAAGGGCTCTGCACCCCGTGTCCCAATATGCAGATATGTTCCATTAAAGATGACAAAACTGCTCATAAAACACGCTATCACATCAGGACCTGCTTTGGCAGTTTAGTTTAGATCCCCCCCCCCCCTTACCCCCTCCGGCACCCTACTGACATTTTATCTTGGCTCCGCCCCTGCCATTGCTTCCTTATCAGATGATTTGCACGTATTACTGAAATGATCAATGCTGTCAGCAACGAATTTTTGAAACAATTTAATATTCCCGCCATGCATATATCATGAAGCAAAATTTGTCGATAATGATAAACACGAACACAACTGTCCAACATGAATTGTATTACTATTTTGAAAAGTGAATCAAAAACACAAATCTAAAATCTGAATTTTCAATTCTCCCATTTCTGATTCTAATTAGTTTCACTTCTTCTGCACGTATAATTTGTTTTAACTGCCAGAATGATTACGTATATGCTGCCCGAATGGGTGAAGGGCGCAGCCCCCTCGCACCCCCGTCCCATACGCTTATGCATAAAGTGTATGTTATCTCAATAGTCCAAACAAAAATGCCTCCAATCTTGATCCCAGGTTATGTGCATTGGAATGGGCATGGACGAGGTTGTGTTTGGCAAGGGATACTATTTTACAATCTGCTGCAGGATTAACTAAAGCGTAACATGTTGGTCCATTGTAAGATACTTCGCATGAAGTGTGTGAAAAGTGTCATTTTAATCAATAGCTCTTGAAATTACACACCTTATGTCAATATGTGGGCCAATGACATGTATGCGGAGCGTTTAATATCACCATAACATCTCATTGTCACCGTGTGCAACATATTTTCTTTATGAAACAAATCAATTTGGATATAAACGTATTAACAATAGTAGAACATCAATGATGTAGTAGTTCAACATATATTTTGGGCGTTTACAAGCCTGCTTTTGTTGGTGGGTGGCTAATTCGAGTAGGCTGGGGTGGGTTGTTTTTAAAGAAATATTGTTTGATGTTTTTAAAAAAAATTTTTTTTAATGAAAATACAAGCAGGAGCTTAAATATCGTTGTGATGCTACAACTTCAATGATGTAGCTTGATATATGTTTTTAGGTGGGTATAAGACTGTCTTTGTTGGTAGAAAAGGAATACATGTTTGATTAGCAGTGGCGCAACCAAAGGCTGAGCACGGACTGACGGAAGGGTGGGTAAACGTTACAAACCTTGAGCAAAATCGATTTGAGTCTAGCCCTGAACAATGACACTGCAATATCTTTGTTATGGGACCCAAAACGTCAGGGCCGGGTGTCGGAAGGAACTCGGGACAAGGGGGATGGAACAGAAAATCAAGTACAAGGGCGTTTTTTTAAGAGTACTTGAGGGGCACTTTTCATTTAAGAAAAGGGGCACTCTTTTCAGTTTTCGAAACTATGGAAGAAGCGTGCCCCTGCTCGTGGTTCCAACACATATGGTGTGAACATAGGCGGGATTTGGGGGAGCAAGAGGGGTATTTCCCCACCCTCACTTTTTGTCCAAAATGGGTACTTTGTATAGTGATGTGATGTATCTTAGCGTGATTTTGTGACCCCCTCCCCCTTACACACACACACACACACACTTTATACTTTTCCCCACTTTTGGTAGGCAAATTTTGCCCATAGGTTTGAGATCGGGAAACCAGGACCAATGTTGACAATTACCTATCGGGCGAATAGGTTAAAGGCTTCTTTGGAATTTGCGGCTTAGAAAATAATTGGCTAGTAACATGCTTTAATTGTGTCAAATGAATACTAAATGTGACAACCTTATGTAGTATTTGTGAGTGTGTGGAATACAATTTGTTTTCAAGCTTCAAAATGACCTAGAATAATTTCATATAAGTTTCATACGGGCGCCTCCTGACGGTCCGCCCTAAACTTTCAAAGGGGCACCTCCTGCACCCGTCCGCACATTTTCAAAAGGGAACTTTCCCCTATTTTCCGCCGTGGTTCCATGGATGCAGAGGCCAAGATCTCTACGGACCCCCAGGACTCTAGATGTCCCACCGCGTATTGGAACTTTAATATTGCTTAAATATGTGGAAAATGTTTTTAAGCCTAAAGCAATATGATGCAAATCTTATTAACAATGTTTGCTTTTGAGTGAAATTGAAATCATACACACATACACTACTGCACTAACAGCAAAATACTGTTGTATAAAATCAATATCGATTTTACATCCTTGCAACAAGACATTATTTAAGTATAGCATATTTTCCCTCATATTGTTAATATATTAGCCATTCTGAGCAAATGATTAATTATCGCAATTAATGAATCACATTTAATCAACAATAACATCCAATAAATACACTTCTAAGTGGCAATCATTATTTCATTATAAGAAATATATATCTAGAAAGATTACATTTTTTCGAATTCCTCTTTCATATAAGATGGACTTTACTCGACCCCTGAACTAATCCTTTAAGATCGCCTATAGTGATTTTATGCATCAGTTATTAGTCTTTCATCATTTGCATATGCGAACAATAAACTTCTCGTGAATAGGGATTTAATTGTGCTAAGTCATGTGTGATGTGAAAGGACTCATGTGGATTTGAGCTTTTAATAAGTTTTTAACCCAAGTTATAGCCCAACTGCCCAAACGAGATATCATCTACAAGTGTTATACGCCAATTGAGCTATGCTCTGGGATAGATCCCAAACGGGATATTAACCTCAATTAGCACATGTGTCAGACTGTATTTTAAGGTTCCAACCAATGAAAGCAAGAGTTTTCTTTCCATCAGAGATATTCGGTGGTATTTCCCGAGCCAATGTTATTATGTACGCTAAATTCATTCGGATTGCGCCGAGCGAAATCCGAACGAAAATCGGGAGTTTGGGCTCGCATAAGCTCAAAATCCCTTATAAAGGATGTTGAGCTACAAACGGCTGAAAGCAACTAAAAGAAAAATAAGAAAACACAAATTATCAGCATGCTTGCATAAAACTCTGGTACTGTATTTGTTTTGTTTAGAATAATTGACATCAATAGTCAAAATTGCATTACCCTTCAAAAAACCATTAACTTGCAGTTCAACCAGTAGGAGCGCTAATTCCACTCGCATTTCATCCCCATCCTCAAAATTCATCACCGTCCAGGTGGTAGATTATAGTTACCCTTACTAAATTATGTTTTACTATATACTTTTGGACATACCAATGTTTTTTAAGCCACAACATCTCAGAAAAACATATATAATAGAATACGTAAAGACTTTCAGGAATCTGAGGTTGTGACATCGCAAAAAGTCTGCTTTCAGTCGTTTTTACTTAAATATCTCCTTAACAGGATAAGATTTTTGAATATTTCTTCACCATTTGAGTTCCTTTTTCATATCAGCATATGAGATAAACTTGCTTGACCCCTGAACTTTGTCATATGAAATGTTGTCACCACATTTTGCTTCCACATTCTCGGAGAAAGATGAAAATACCAATAGACTTAGTTCAGTGGTGAAGAATGCATTCAAAAATCTTATTCCGTTAAGGAGATATTTAAGTTTCAAGTTATGTACACTTTGTGTAGAAACAACTAAAACCAGACTAGTTGTATGACGTCACACCCTCAGTTTACTCAAAGTATTTATGTTTGATATTTTTCACATGATGTATAGCCAGACGAACATACAACCAATTACACGGATTGCTGGATATATTGATTATGGTAATCCAAAGTTATCCTTTAAATTATAATAAATTATTGAATGGATATGGGCATTGTCTATTCACATCAGGTTTAAGGTTAACAATTTCAATCGAAGAAATATCGCTTAGTCGTTAATTGAATGGATAAAAAAAAATCGATGTAAATGAACAATAAGAAAAAAAACATTCGCTGTAATATCAATTTCTACTGAAAACAATTCCCTTTTTACAAAAACTATCACCTTAAGCTCCCGTCTCTAAATTCTTTTTTTTGATTGGACTTCCAAAATTCATTTAATGGAAATTAAAACGTACTAATATCATTAAATGAGAATTACTAACTCTGTATCTTAAAACTGCATAGAGATCGATAAGAAATAAACGACTGTTAAAAGACAATCATTTTGCCCCCGTTATCAAGTTGTAATTTACCATAATAGCAAGAAGTTCTTTATTAAATCTTTTAATCGATATTTGATTCAAACAAATTCAGTTCATTTCCCTAAACCTTTCCTTCCCGTCAAAAGGAAAACTTATTCGGATGACAATCGGCCTGTAACTTGAAGTGTTTCAAAGCCGCTAGCAGTCAGATTATAATAGAATTACAATGAAGCCCAACAACTTCTCTCAGCCAAACACATATTCTGCAGCTACTGATATATCCATTGCTCGAGTTTAATCAAATTAGGCCTCTAACGACAAATAGATTTTATCAAAGAAAGAAATATGCTGCTTTCTGCCACGTAATGCGATTAGGATGGGCATATTATAATGAGAAAACTTTGCAAACCCGACAAGTGTAATTCAATTTGTTGGTTATCAAGATTAGATGTAGTCACCAAATTTCGTTTTCCAACCCATTAAGCGAATTAATGTTCCAAATTATGCTTTGAGTATAAAGCCAGGAGGGTCTGAGGGGAGTAACCCATTGCAGTGCTTAAACGTAGAAGGTGAGGAGTCAAAAGTTAGACGGCGTTATATGTCGTATTCCAAATTATCCTCTGCTAAATATGAACAGTTTTTGTTTGTCTTAGTTATCACACTTTTTCTTTTTGTATTAGTTTGCACGAAATGTCTGATAGGAGAAATAGCGCGAATTGTTGATATTTACTGAGGAAAATGTTGCAGGAAACTTCGTGGATTTTTACTTACATTTTATTTACTGTATTAAAACATATTTACTAAGTTTTGAAATCAATTTGATAGCATTTACAACTTGTTTATTACCAACAAAACAAAGGACAACATATAAAATACATTTTGTTTTAAGTGAAAAATATTTATCTCTGAAAAAATTTCATTTTATTTAAATTATGGAACAATTAGAAGCATTTGTTTCTAAGTCTTTCGCGAGTAAAGATTTTACGCCAACCGAACCAAATGAAGAGCAAAAACGAGCAGCCGCGAGTATCCGAAAATGCACCGAATGGTTGAGTTTGATATCCGGAAGTGTCTCGGCTCCTCCTCCCGCGAAGAAACCGAAACAAAATAAATCAAAGCATAAATTTGCGGACACCACAGATGGCGCCTATGTCGATGAAAGTAACAATGAAATTCCAACACAAGAGGAGTTGAGGACGCACGTTTTCGAAGAAGAGGAGAATGTGCTGCATGTGACCCAACAGAAAACCCCTCTTTGCAGAGCTAATATGGATAATTCAAATATGAAAAGGCCGAAAATGGCGCTAGGTATGTACACTTGGTTTACTCATTAATATGTTGAATCTTTAATCAATTTGAATAAAGCCATCGGGGCTGCAATTTACGAGGGTCGGGACGGGACGATTTGCCCCTCGGTCACTCACTTTCAGGTATAAAAATATAAGAAAGAACACAATCTTTTTGGACTTTTGATGAACGTTTTAAAAATATTGTGCCTTGGTATACTTGGAAAACTGGGATTTAAGAAGTGCATCTGGTTAAAATGCTGAACCTCGGGGTACTGTCCCGGTTATTCACTCTGAACCCTTCCGCCAGACCCTTGGGACTTTCTCACCCGTTACAATTCCCCACTTTGTGGATGAAAATTACAACTGTGGAACGCCTACGAGAAAACATTGAAGGCATGTGGTAAACTAGATTTATTGGATTGATAGGTCCGTTACCACATGTGAAAGGACGTTATTTTGCTTAAAATTTGTTTAAATTATTGGAATGTTTGGTAAACTTTGGCAACATTGCCCGAAAATTGACAAAAACTTCAGAAAATTAAAAAAAAAATCCCGAAGATTTAAGTTTATTTCAAAAAATTATTAAACAAATTTCTAAAAAAATGTCTCGAAATTTGCTTAAAGGCCAGCTGTTGTCTCTAAAATGCGAAGTAACTAAAACTAAAATCCTGGGTTTTGATTGGTCGAAACACATGGTACAGTGTGCACTTACATTGATAGGCCAATCAGTATCGTTTTGATATTCTTCCCTAGTGTTATCATTCTGTCATTTGCGAAATCAATATCAATACCATCATCAATTATGATCGATTTTAACGTCATAGATCGATTATTCTTATCACTAACCAGCTAACACGTGGCAAATTCTCATTCTTTTATGTGCTTCCAGGTACTTCACTAGGGTCACTGATTGGGGGTGTATAGAGGCATCAGTTTCCAACTGAGTGGATTCGTGAGGGTGTCTGAAGATGAACGATTTAATTTCCAATTGCTGTTCATTCTCCAACTGGCGTCCATTTTCTTATGGGGGGAGCGGGGGCGGTGAGACACCCACATCCTCTGTAGCGACGTGTCTGCATGCTTCTTCTATACTTTTTCAAAATATATTATTCTTTTTTTAAATTATATGCAAAGATTGGTAATTCATTATTTTTTGGTCTTCTCCTATTATCACTATCTTTAAATATATTTTTCATTAAGACATTTTCTCATTTATCTAGTTATTGTACTTAATTATTCTAGTTAATCTTCTAAAGGGCACTATATAGTACATTACACACTCTACCTTGACATACACAAAAAGCGATGGTAATAAATAATAGTAATAAATACGAGTAAATCAAAGAATATGCTGCAAATTAAATACTAAGGTTATGAAAATGAGAAAGAAAAAAAAGTTTATAAAGTTTACAATCAAATACATTTTACGTGAGAAAAATGACTAAAGATCGAGCAAAGCAAATAAACCGTGAAACGGAAACGTTAAAAAAGTTAAGATTGAATGATTAATCTGTGTTAATTACTTTCTTTTAACAGATCAAATCGTTTGCCAGATCCTAATTATTCTGTCAAAAATTAGGACAAACTACTAGATAAAATACTTTTTTACCAAATAATTTTGTAAATACACAATAAGGCATAAAAAAATGATCGTCACTTTTACCATTTGGCTAAATATTTCAAGTGTATTCTAACATTTCTTATCATGTTTTTTTTTTTAAATATATGAATGGTAAAATAGATAAACGACAAAAATTTGGTAAGAAGCGAAATAGATCAATGTCAAAATACATATATGGTAAAATAGATATTTGACAAATAGATAAATGACAACATGGATAAATAGCAAAAAAAGATAAATTTAAAAAATATAGATAGTAAAATAATTAAATATGTTTGTAATGCAACACGTTATAAATTTCGCATTAATGAACAATTTTTGGAACTTTGAACCATGATAACTCAATTAACTAAATAAGCTTTTTACACAGTTTTAAGACTGTTTTACTCAGAATACTTAGTTATTTTCTTTATAAAAGGTATAGAAGCACACATTCGCTTTGCGTCTGTAATTCTTTGTAAGAATGAAGACATTCAATGTCATTGTGCTTCTCAAAATTGCTGGAGTCACGGTTGGGCGAGGAATAATAATCACAAGAACAACCTAACCTGCAGTGTCGGGTGAGCTCGGGTTGTTTTTCGTTCGCTGGTCGCATTGAATATCATTGAATTATTTAATCGATATAGATAGATATTGGTGTTATCCTTCTTTTTTTTTACTACATTCATCATTTTTCTGTGATTCATGATTCTACTTCAATATATTGTGCCCTTAAATATATATTGATATATTGAAAATATTTCCTGTTTTTTGTTTTACAATTTCTTCTGATGGTGAATCATCTAGACATAGTTACTTATCTGACTGTTTTAGAAATCTCCTGACATATTTACATATGGAAGGTATATCAACAGGTACAAACGTTTGAACTTTAAAAATAGCATGCAGTTTTCATGTTATGAGTAATTAAAGTTGTTAAATTTTTTGAAAAAATGTGTGGGAAAACATCTCATAAGACTTTCGTTTAAATTTCTTTCCTTAATTTGCCTTCTCCAGTTTAAGGTTGGTTGAAAGTATGATCAAGATCAAATCCTCTTCATCGGAATTATCTTCACTTTTTTTTTTTAAAGAAATGGGAAAGGGGTAAAAACAATAGATTTACATCAGCAAATAGAAAAATGTTCATACATCACAAGAGTTACACTTAGATTTGCATACTTGCATAAATATAATCAAAAATCTGAAAAATGACCAATTTGTAACCGATTTTGATTATTTTTTGGTTCCTTCATTTTTTAGTGAACTTTAAATTAGTTTTGCTAATGTTGCCTTGAGATATGTGAGGAAATAATGGCACTTCTAGTCTTGTTTGAGTCGTTTTTAGAAAAATCAGAGGAATTTTTCATATGGATAATTACCAGAAAATTCTTTTATAACACACTCTTCACCAATCTGTTGATTTATTTGTTTGTAGTTCACTTTCATTTGAGATGGATATCCATGACCCTGCACTGAATTAATCTTTTAAAAGCTGTAAAACGGTCGGCAAGTTTCTATATGATGGGATTTTGTGCAATAATTTATATACCGTGAGTTTTAAAACTGTACTGTCCATAGACCATGGATTCTAGTTCAAGTTTCGGTCAAAACTGGGTCAAGGCAATCTACCAGTTTTACCACAAACCATCTATCAACATATCAATGGTTTCTGTCATTTCTTTTCTTCTGAAAGTTAATTGACACCTATTTATCAGCTGATACTTCCATGAAAGGGCATCCTATCCTAAGAATAACAATTTGCATATTTTAAGTTGAAATAATTTGTTTCTGCTGACTTATAGCTGATTAAATACCAGTAATTCGTACTGAATGTGCAGGGGCGGCAGAGCGTTCAAAATATTAGGAGGGGAGGGGGAGGGGGGTGGGGGGCTAATGAGGTCAGGTGACATGTGATAGAAATATTGGGAGGCTAATTAGGGCGGTTAACAGTCCGAAAGCATACTTATTAATAGGAATATTAAAACACACGAGAATATTAAAGTCATGCAGCCATATTGTTTAGATATTGCGATAAAATGTCATAGTTTCTAATTTATGTACTTGAATTTTTAAAAATCATTGTGTTGAAAAATGTTTGAATTTTCAAAATGGTCGTTTTGTGCCTAAAAGCCTAGCTGTACTGTTAAAGATTTCTAATATTTCGAAAACGACGAACATGGTAAACATATAAAATGGAAATGAAAAAGTTGTGGCCATAACAGTAATGAAGTTATTTTCATGAGTTTTAAGTTTCTCTTAGTTAGGATATTTTTCGCAGACGTATTTAAAATTAGAAATATGTAACATTGCATAAGGCTTTAACGTTAGGGTAGCAAATGATCATGGGAAATATCACAAAATGGCGGCTTCCATGTAGCAAAATGTTCCCATTTATAGGAACTTTTATGTTCCCATTAATAGACATGCTGCCGGACTGGTTAACACATGTTCATCTAAAATTATTTGGAGTTAAACCCCTCCCAGCCCCTGCTCCTCCGCCCCTGATGCGGAATTTTGTTCTTCTTAAATAAATAAATTTACTTGGATTTCATCCGTTGATGGCTTCTCTTTCGTATCAGAATTTTGTCTGGGAGCCTGTTCAAGGTTCACATTCCTTTTCAGATACAGCTCAGTGCATATTCTTTTGTTTGGCAGTATCGTGGCAAACAAACGAAAAAAAAGTAATAGATTTGCGTAAGACAATGGAGAACAAGGCAACTGATGAGTACGTGATGACGTTGTATATGTCTATAATTTCTTGAATAATTATGTGCCTTATATAGAGGTATCTCGTCCCAAGAAAATTGACACCAATAAAACTTATACATAATAGTGACGTCACTCCCACGAAGGTTGTTGATTCATTTGTCTGTATTTGTGTAAATAACATGACCAATCAGAACGGCCGTTTGATTGTATTATATGTTTATACCCACGTTCTGATAATTGGCCTTTAGCATAGTATTAGCTAAATGATCACCTTTACAAATTTCGGTGGAATTTGATGTTATTTTATAGAGGTTTTCAAAAAAAATATACTTAATCTTCTCTATGGATATCAGTAGACGTGGAAAATATTTTTTTTTTCTTTCTTTTTTTTCTTTCATAGATAACGCCGATGAACATTCGCTAGCATTGCAGCCTCAGATAAAACCTACAATTAGCGCCATACCACCATCGTCTTCCACAGAATGCTTAAAAATTAGACTCACTGGAATTCAAGAAAAAGGTGAAAGAATAAAAGAAACAAACAATAATAACATCATCATTTCAGACAATACGGAACAACATCAACAACAGCAAGCAAAGTCACTTGAAGTGAACACAGACTCACTCCAACAGTTAGAGAACGTGGCATCAGTTTGGAACATTTGTACTAACACCCCAAAAATCACCTGAAATCGGGCCAAACCTATCTGCGTCAATCGATGTGATGAACGGGTCGGGATATGAACACATGGGTAATGCCCACCAGGGAAAACTGAAGCAGCGGCGGAGTCGGACGAATTTCACTGTGGAGCAGCTTCAGGCGTTGGAGAAGTTATTTGACGAGACACATTATCCAGACGCTTTTATGAGAGAAGAACTGAGCAAAAAGTTGGGGTTATCTGAGGCAAGGGTGCAGGTAAGACGATCACCCCCCCCCCCCCGTCCCTCCGCACATACACGCCATTGACGTAATACCGCCCTTTCAGAGGTATATATCTCTCCGAGTCTCCGTAAAATCAATGAGAACTGTGCAAAATATATCTAGGCCTAATGAAGTGATTACAAAATGCCTGCAATGAAACATGGGGCTTAGGTGACCATCCCTTTCCCCAGTGAAATCCAATCTTGGTCGTTCATGTCCATTTTCGTTTAGTACAATGCAATGTAATAAAAGCCAATGTACACAATAGGAATATGCAATACAATTTAATGTAATGCAATACAATTCAATGCAATGCAATGCAATACAGTGCAATATTTTACAAATTAAAACAGTCTAGTACAATGCGAAACGACACAAGATCATATAATGAATTATAGTGAAATACAATGCAGTACAATAAAACACATCACAATTAGACAGTGAAATACAACATATTACAATACACTTTAAATACATACACAACATCAAGTCAGTTGAATAGCAGCTTTGTAG